>APFE030258391.1:0-47379 GCA_000404065.3 Pinus taeda
AACTCTAAACTAATGAACAACAAGAAATCTCATTCATAAACACGACATTTCGCCATTCAGTTTGAGGATTAATCATCAACGAAAGGCCCTGGAAATATTTGTTTATATCATGAGTGACTATACTAAGAAGAAAAAGGAATTAAACATCAAGAAATCTCATTCATAAACACAACATTTCGCCATTTAGTTTGAGGATTAATCATCAACGAAAGGGTTTGGAAACATCTATTTATGTAATGAGTGACTACTCTAATAAGCAAATACAAAAACATGTAAAGGAAAATTTATTTACTGTGTGCTCTAATGCTCCAATCACCAATTGGAAAATACTTTCTTGGACTATTTTGCTAAGCATAGATTACACAGTTAGATAAATCTACAATCAACCGGTTGAACACACTTGCATGAAATAAACTTGCATGAATGGAAAATCTAAACTATTAAACTTGAAAACAATAAAATGACATACTTGAATGAAATCAAAGCAAAACTACAAAATAAAATATAATCCACCTTACATTCTAATGCGCTCCATGACATCTACTTCACATCTCCTTCCATGTTGAGAACATCAAATATTTATTCAAATTCTTCAAAATTACAAAAGTTTACAAAGCTCTCCAAAGCTCCAAGGCTTTCCAAAAACTTTCCAAAACTAAAAAAGGCTACCAAATGAAGGAGAGAGAACTCCTATCTATACAAAAATATGAGAAGTCATCTCATTAATGAGAGTCCATGAATCTCTCCCTATACCTCTAGAGTCCTAATCAAAATAGGAAATGATAAGACACATGTCTTCTTAGAGTTTCAATACAAATAGGAAATGTGACACATATCCTCATGATCCCATGATCCTCTCCACTCAAATTCGAATTTTTCCTTAGGGTGCCACATAAAGGTCTTCTAGAAGCCTCCTTTTGACCTACACATGTCAACAATCTCAACCCACTTGTTAGGTATAAGCATATGCACATTATTTTCTAATTATTAACCACAAATTTACTTAAAAAGGCTAAGAATTAATAAAGTTTGGAAAAACATAAATGTGACCCAATGATAATGAAAGTGAGATGAATGTAGTGACATGGTAGTGAAATGAATGTGATATAATGGACATAATAGTGAAAGTGTAATGGAAATAAATGACAATTTCAAGACCCAACACCTGGGAGTAGGGGACATTACACCATTTTGTTATATATACACCCTCATAGTTTGGAAAAAGGACTTTTCATCTTGACTCCTCCTACCTGGAATTAGAAAGGAAAATAGTTCTTTTGGAGGAGCAAGTGGTTTCTCTAACACTCCACTATTAGGACTACTAGTATTCATTGTCTTGATGTATCTTGGAACTTTTTCTTAACTTCGAAGCTCACTGAGCCAACACACTTTTATGTGTATGTCTTAAATATTGTACGACTATTCTTTGAATGTTTGTGATGTATGTTGTTTTAATCTATACTAAGGAAATTGAACTATTATGGTAGATTTCGGTAGAAGAACCTTGATAAATTTTGCAGTTGAAAAGTCCACAAGGAATACTCGCTTATTCATCTAAAATACTTGTGCATTAATCTCTTGTGCTGAAAATTGTAGCCAAGGAAAATATTTGAGAACATACGACAATCATGCCTTATTTCTGGAAGGGCTCCTACACCAAACTATGTGAAGTCTAATTGGGAATTTTCATCGAGGATACCCCCTTGGTTGATGGATTTAAAATAATGTTAACAACATCCAAGAATGCCAATGGAAGAAGATCAGTATTCAAATCCAAATCTCATATTTTAAGCCATTTTTGTAGTAATTAGACCCAAATATGTAGAGATTTTGTCTCGCAATTTTTTAGAAATCGAAGACAAGTGGCATGTATCAAGATTTGTTTCTTTAGATATATTAATTAGCTCCATAATCTCAGGGCATCGAGCTCAAAAGTAGCAGGGTATTCCAAATCAAAAAAAGAGTCAAGAGAGGATTCTTCAGAAGTTAAGGATATGATTTTCATATTTAAAGGAATTTGACTTTAATGGCCTGTCCAAACTTCTTGCAAACTTTTTCCAGTTGTTTTATTTTAAGTTTATTGATAAAATTTGTTTCTAAGAAGTTAGAAACAAAATTATTATTATATTTCTTATAAATTTTACCATTTAGAAAGTAGAGGGGTTGGATTTTGGGCCAAAACCTGGTTTTTCGTAAGAACATAAGATTGTAGAGTATAATCAAAGGCTTCTGGTTTTAACTTTTGACAGAACTTGGTTCATATGTAAGTGCTTTCTAGTTTTTCATTCTATTTTCTTCATATATTTTGAAATTGTGTCAATTATTGGGAAGGGATAGGATGAGACTCAACCTCCCTGACATCCCTTGCAAGGTTATGTTCAACACTGGGTTGATCAAGTAAACAAATTTCAACTTTGATCTCCTATGCATCTTTAGGTTATTGTTATTGCACAATTGAAATTTATATTTTGTTGAGTTGATGAGGGACCTTCTCATGCTTTCAGACTTGTCAAACGATTTAATTATTTAGATTGAATGCTAGATATTTATGATATATTATTAAGTCCTATTCCCACATCTTTCAATTTTTTTTATTCTATCATGTTGAATGTTGGCACTTTGGTTAAATCTTTGGAGCAATATGTCTTTCTCCTAAAGTAATGAAATTAACTCATCAGAAACCACCTCTCAAAAAATGCCTAAATATGGCCACTATGCTTAAAAGGTTGTTGTTCATTACCTTGAACAATCATAAGCCTTGTAACATATGAGGGATCCCCTTCTAGTTCAAGGGCCAACTTGAGCCTAAAGTAGGGTGAGTTGATTTCTTGGCATAGTTTCTAGCCAATAAATTGTCTTCAAGAAATAGATACAACAAAACACATTGTAATAGGTGCGTAATAGTATGTCTAATATTAATTAATCAAAAGTTTAGAAATTTTATCAACCAAATAATTAATAAGACACACTTAGAAATGAATCAATCCAAACTCTATGCTACTACACAAATAATCGAGATCAACTATTTTGCATCGCAATCAGTCAATAATTGCAATGCATTAATAAAAGTATGTAATGTGACAATTAAAAAATATTAAACATAATTGTGAGGAAATAAAACACATTAATATACTCCTTTACTGATATAATGATCCCTGCTAAAGAGGAAGGCCTTTCCTCCTTATCAGGGAGCTAGTAGTTTACAACTCACAAGCTAAGACAACAGAACATAATTGAGCCATGAACCCAAAAGATTGGCATTAATCTTAAAATGTTACAAATGCACAATTTCTCCACAAAAGACAATAGTGCATCCCCTGCATGAGGCAAAAGACTTATATATTTATAGACTTGCATTGTTTCTAATTTTGAAACCAGATTTAGCTATGAAAATATTTCAATTGTTAAGTTGTCCAATTTGAGACTCTTGTACAATTGATTGCAACTAATTTGCTGAGAATAAAAAAATTGTTGTAACAATTTCTTCAATTAGTGAGAATCCAAAAATGAAAAATCATAAGTGTCACATTTGAGTTGGTTATATTGTCAAAATATGGTCCACTCCTTACTAGCAAAATGGTACAGGTTGACTACGACCAAGTAGAAACTCTTGAGTTGACTCCCAATGACATCATTAATAAAATAGAGTTTTATGGAATAGAGTATCAACATCATGACAATAGCATCAAAAAAACCTATTCTAGAGTATCAACAACACAAAACTTGGAGAAGCAACATTACATGTAAGCAACAATACTCTAGCAAGCCAATTCATCCTGAAACGACCTCTTTGCCAATTTTAATCATATAGTCACCCAAAATAGTCAAGCTCTCATCAAAATACAAGCAAAAATACATAAATTAAGGTGACATGAAAGAGTAGCATGCATTAGCAAAAATAGAAATTGGTGTAGTAAAAGAGTATGATTACAGAGGTGAAAATGGTTAAAAACGAGGGAAAATGATGATAGAAAGGATGTCAATTCCACGACCCAACAATAATGATAGATGAAAAGAGGCTAGAAATGATATCCAATGAAGAGACCCTTTCAACCTTAATAATTTGAAATTAACATTGGAATAGGTACATAAATACATTCAGTACATGGAGGAATGTGGAAAAAAATAGATAGGATTAAACTTCCATTATCCAAATATTTTATTACCCACTATGGAATATAGAAAATCTACAAAATGAATAGAAAAGAGGAGTTGATATGTTTGAGGAAAATCCAAAGCATGGGGATACTTCCATACTAAGGTAGGACAATCATATTATAACCACAACAGCCTCCATGGGAGCCTCTTTCTCTCTGACTCACATTAATTGTTGGTTGCACGGGGACATGCAACGAATTCAGCGAAGGGGATATGATGGGTGCTTTATTTGGCATCTTTTTGGAACCCATATGACACCTTTTTTCCTATCATTTTTCTTTATTATACCATGTTTACTTCATTTCTATTAATAAACATATACTTTTGACAAAAGTATGATTGTCACCTAAATATGCTATTTCTATGTATATTATTATGCATTATTGTGAAATTGTTATCTTTCTATATTGACCATGGTGGACAGGGAATAAGAACATAATGGCACTTATCTACAGTTGTTGCAATTCATAGTTGATGTTGCAACTCTAGTTCATGTAGTTTGCTACAACTCTTACTTTGGTCTATTACTGCAACTCCCGCCTGCATCCATGGTTGTGACTCAAAGAATATACCCATTGCTACAACTCTAGAACAACAATGCTACCACTTTGCTATAGTTGTTCCAGCTTGACAATCAAAGGAACATTTGTTACCTTTCGATCAATCAAACGTATAACAATCGATTTTCTCATGAAAGGAAAGCGACAAGAACAAGTAAGTGATTGAGAAAAAAATGACTAATTTCTTTCCAATTGTCATACCACTAATTAAGTGAATATTTACCCGATTTCATGTTATTTGTGGGAAAACAATGTATAAAGATGGAATAGTCTATTCTCATGGTTGTCTATTATTCTCCAGTCCTTCATTTAGATAGATTGTATTTTGTATAAAACAGAAAGGAAGGAGCAAACAATGTAGTATGATATTTTATAGAGCTATTAGTAGGGAGGAAGACATAGTTGTTTGATCCAAAAACTACTATGGCTATTCCACTAGACAATTCGTCACAACATATTTGATAAAATTATACTTGAAAATACAAAATCTACACTATGAGGGTTTATTTCTCTTTAGATTTCTAGATCTATAGATTACTAATTATTGCATTTGCATGTAAATCAAAATTATTAAAAAAATAAAGAACAATGAAATAAAAAACTATCCACCACAATTGACGCAAGATATATCCTAGGAAACACTTTTAGGAGAAAAACCAACTAGAAGGTGAGGTTGCTTTGCTCTCTTTCTCTAAATAGAAAATGGTTGCAAATACAAATAAATAAGGCTTGTGCCCTATGGGCTACTATAGTACACAAATCCTCTCTATGTACTCTCTCCCGATCCCTCTCGACTACTATACTCATTTGTGGAACATAATTCCCTAAAAAAGAATGGAACCCCTTTTCGTCCCAGTGACCCAGTTATAACACAATTCGATATCCAACTAGTGGTTAGGTTTGACTCTTTCAAATCTTAACTAGAGATTCCATATTTATCATGATCATGTGGCAAGCCCCTTTTCCATGAATAATGGACACTAACATGGCATCCTCTCAAATTATGGTGGTCAAAATAGGAAGGTCTACTTCTGAATGGCTAACTTTTTAATATGGACTATGATTTAGGATATTCTTCTATCATTGGAAAGGTATTGTGTGTAGAATAGGAAAAAATGGTGCTATGCCAAAGTGAAAAATCTTTACACCCAAAAAATTGTTGTTTGATGCCATAAAATGCTCCCTGAAAGTTTCAGACCCCAATTTGCCAAAATATGTCCCATCGGTAAAAATGGTTTTGTGAGTTGATTCATCCACTTTTTCCACTATAAAAACATTGATATGGATGACAAACAATACAATGATCCAATCTAGATCATTGTAATTTAATTCCTATTATCATTTGAAGTTCCATTTTTTTCCTAAATGGTGTGTTGGGCATTCAAATTTACCTATTTTCTTAACTTAGTGCCATCCTAAGGAAGTAGGGTCCCTTCCTTAGTTAGGTACCATTGATGTTAGTAGAGATTTGTAGCTTCACATTATTTATTTAATTTCTTTTTACGTTGTTTCACTTCAATTAGTCCATGTTGTTGTGATTCCATTGGTATATGTTATTGTAATTCCATTAGTTTATGTTCTTGCTACAATTCCTTTAGATTATATTGTTATTCTATTGCATGCTGCAATTCCTTTTGATTTCATTTATCATGATTTCATCCTTTTTTACTTTGGTGCATCTCACAAGTTTATACTGCTACAATTCAACATTAACCCTTAATACTATGTTTTCAGGATTTAATCAATTTTTTTAATGTTTTCATTCACAAAAATTGAGATATAATTTGTTCCTTTCATAAGCAAAGGAGTGAATGGATAGTTTATATTTCATTGCATTTCATCAGAACTACAATTACAACTATCATGTTGCAACATACAAGATTACTCTCTCACTTCAGCGAGTCACCTTTTGATTTATGTGTGATTTCTTTTTAGCAAGAGTGAATTTACCTTCCTACATTTTATTTTTTTTGCTTAAGCAAGAGTCAAACCTTCTTTTCATTTCTCTGTATAAAATAAATTACATAAAATACAAAAAACCCAGGGTAGAAAATAGCCAGAGATATGGCTATCTCTAGGCACCTTGGGAAAAGAGCCAAAGGCTCTTGACATGAGCCAAGAAACTACTGAATCACTCGACCCGTCCTCCAATATCCAACGAGTGAGAAACTAAATGATACAAAAGTACGTGTCCCCTTCCTGCATAGTAGTGTATTTAAAAAGGAGATATGGCCCACAAAAAACAGAAATCGGGCCCACTAAGGAAACCAAGTATCTGACTTGGACCCCCCAACACGCACAATGCTCCTGGGCCATTGATCCACCATTGCAAGATACAACGGTTGACATACATATCGGGTAGAAAAGAAGCCATGAGAATACCTACCCGATGAGGGTGGTATTCTCTCTCCTGCTAGAGCCGCATGTTGCGTGATGAGTGGCATCAGGCTCATTTCTAGGAAACCACTTTCGGAGTTGTGGGCACCCAATGAATTGAAAACCACCTTGAGGGCGATATAGAATAACTAGTGGTGGACATAAAGATGAAATAGATCTTATACCTAGAAGATTTCAAGTTTGCTGAGGAAGCCAAGAATCTGACCCAGACCCACCAACATGCACCTTGAATCTCGGCCATTGATCCCCAACCGTGTGATCCAACGGTTGAGAGGGATATCGAATAGAAGAGAAGCAAAAAGAATACCCGTCTGATAAAGGTGGTATTCTCTTTACTTCCTGCGACAAGTGTCGATCAATGAGTGGCATTGGGCTCATTTTAAGTAAACCGCTTCAGGTAATGAGGCTTTCCGAAAACCTGAAAACCATCAAAGCCGTAGTATGAATTAAAAAATCACTGATTCGTTGTGTCCATTGTCGACATATCCATATCTATGGTGGGAATTCCACTATTCATTCTGGCTGGAAACTCCCCACCCCATCTCCCTGCAGAGCAAAGCTGAGTTGATTTGTGGTGAAAGAGAGTTTAAATAAATCCTCTTGCTGTAAATCATCGCCCACTCTAGAACCCTGGGTCTGAGCTGTTATGGGCTAATATCGTTGACAAAGGGCTGAATGTCGTTTTAAAAATTACCCCAGGAAAACCGCTTCATGTTGATTGTGTATCTACTAAAACCCAACTGTAGCGATCTGCTAGCATCCCCTGTTCTGATGGATTTTTCAGTCCACATTCGCTTGGTTGAGACAATCATCCCTCGATATACCTTGGGGAACCTCTTGCCATCTATACTTATTGCTACTCTTAGCACAAAGAGCACCTTTATTGGCTAGTATATCCACCAATTTGTTGGCAGTCCTGCACACATGCGTGAACCTTAAGGTTCTCATGTTTTGAAGGTGGATATGGATTCTTTGATAGACTTGAAGAAGCCTCCAATGTCTCAAGACTTTTTCCAGAGCCGAACCACAACAGATTCTCTTGACCAAATTGATAATCAACTCGAATTCTGCTTCAATTATGATGTTCTGGAGATTGTTGTTTTTCAAGATTTCTAAACATTTCTCTAAGGCCATTAACTCTGCCATATTGTTTGTGGCTCTTCCCAAATTACAATGAAAAATGTATTGTATACATCCCTTTTCATCCCTTATCACTCCCCCATAACCAGCCATGCCCGGATTTCCTTTTGAGGCCCCATCTATGTTACATTTCATATATCCCTGAGAGGGAGGATGCCATAAATCTTTATCAGTGACTGGTTTCTCTACCAATCCGTTATTTCCCTAAGGAATAAGCCCCTGCATACCCAACTGAAGTAGTATCTGCACATCAGCGTTTGAAGGGAGGTTCTTGGGGGTGTTTGCATTAAAGTCCCAACCATCTCCTTGAGCTGTTTTAAAATTTGTTATATGATACTCTAGGAGGAACTCTTTTTATTTTTGAAAATTCTATTGTTGTGTTCTTTCCAGACATCCCAAATTAGGAAGCCAGAAGCTAAAGCCCAAGCTTTGTTTACCATTTCATAATCAAAGAAGTTTCTCCTCCAATTCCTTAGGGTATTGGTAATGCTTCCTCTGTCCCTATCTATTTGTCTGAATATTGAGGCAATCCCATCCCACAACGTGGAAGTAAATATGCAGAGGTTGACAAGGTGCTCCATAGTTTCATCTTGTGATTCACATAGCTAACATCTGGATGGTCCAGAAACACCCCTTTTCTGGATGTTCTCCCAGGTCAGAATTTTCTTATGATGCACTAGCCACATGAACAGTTTGGTTTTCATCCATCCTTGGTTCTTCCAAATATTCTTCCAAACCCGATTCGGTTTTGTAGAATCAAGATCAAAGGCTATGCGTTTTTCCTCTTTAAGGTTAAAGGTGCTTTCATTGTTATTGCCCCATCTTAGTTGGTCAGAATCAACTGATATCAGGATCTTTCTTTGATCTAGGATGATTGTTAGAGCATCAACCTATACTTTCAAGGGGCCATTATCCCTGTAATCCATTTCCCTCCAAGTTCTCCATTTTCCTCCGCTATTTGTCTGATCCCAAAATTCATTTACTCGGAGTAACCCTTTGGTGTCAGTATCATGCTTGAGATCTGCAAAGGCTTCTCTTAACAGCTTAGGTTCCTGTTGCCATTTATCCTCCCAAAACCATGCAAGGTCTCCAGCTCTAATTTCCCAGAAGCTATTTTTCTGAACTATGCCTGTATTCTCCCAAGCTTTATTCCAGATGTGGGAGCCTTTTATGATTCCAGACATTCTTATATGGTCCCTGTCTTTCCAATTACTACCATATTTCTGGTTCCAAATTTGTGCCCAAGGAGCATTTGAATCTTTTATCCATCTCCACCATAATTTTGCCCCCAAAACATTGTTTAGCACTTCAGGATCATCCAATCCTAAACCTCCGTGTGTTTTAGGTTTACATATTTTTTCCCACACTACCAAGGCCCATTTCTTCTTTTCTTCCCCTTTGCCCCAAAGAAAATCTCTTTGGATATTTCTGCATTGTTGCATAACTCCTTTTGGAGCTGGAAGGGCTGAAAACATGAAGATTGGAACTGATTGAAGGACAACTTTTGTAAGCACCAGCCTGCCTGCCAAGTTCAAAGACCTGCTTGTCCATTTTCGAGTCTTGTCCTGCAGCTTATTAATCACTGGCTCCCATACTATCTTGTTCAGAGGTTTGTCTGTGAGCGGTACTCCCAAATATTTGGATGGTAGCACATCTCTTTGAAAGCCCAGAATTATGTTTCTCTGAATAGCAATGTTAGTGTTGAAAAAGAAAATCTTTGATTTGGAGAGGCTTACCTCTGTACCCGCCGCCATAGTAAAGTCTCGCAGGATTTGTTTGTAAGCTAGTGCTTCCTTGACTGTGGGAATGCCTTGTAGCATGGTGTCATCTACAAATTGTTGATGGGTTAAAGCCTGTCTGTTCTCGGATAGTTTGAGACCCTGGATCTTACCTGCCTCTTTAGCGGACTTGATAGCTCAACCTAGTCCTTCCATCATAAGAATAAAGAGAAAGGGGGAGAGAGGATCTCCCTGCCTAAGGCCTCTTGAAGGATTAAAGGTCTTTGATGGAGAACCATTTACCAGAATTGAAAAACTAGAGGTAGTCACCAAGGCCATTACCCATCTTACCCAGTTGTGGTCAAATCCATAAGCTAGAAGGACCTTCCTGATGTAAGCCCAATTTAACTTATCATAAGCTTTTTCTAGGTCCAATTGCATAATCATTCTTGCCTGCCTTTTACTTCTCATTGAGTGAACCACCTCATGAGCTTGAATGATATTATTGAGAATTTGTCTGCCCTCCACATATCTCATTTTCTCCACAGAAACCAGAGTATGAAGAAGGGGTTTAAGTCTGTTGGCAATTATTTTATACACCATTTTTCATAATGTTATAGGTCTGAATCTGTCTGGTGTCATAGCATTGTCCTGTTTTGGAATCAAGGACATGAAGGATGTGTTGAGCGCCTTCAATATTGTTCTATTATTCCTGGAGTCCTCCACCACATTCAGAATATCTTGCTTGACAATACTCCAACATGCTTTAAAGAAATATACATTGAAACCATCCGGACCTGGCGCTTTTCCATTCTACATATCTTTGATGACTTAACTAACCTCATCTTCATTCACCAACCTATTAAGATTATAATTGTCTTCTCTTGTTACTAGCTTAGGAACGTGCTTTGTGAAGTCACTGATAAATTGTGATCTATCTAAGAGAGGTTCCTCTGCTATGCCTCGAAAATGTTGAACCAACACAACTTCTATTTCTTTGTGGGTATTGAGATGGTTGCCTCTAGAATCCTTGATTGTTGAGATCATGTTGTGAGACCTGTGCTCCATTGTAGATCTGTGGAAAAACCTTGTGTTTCTATCCCCTTCTTTTAGCCATTGTACTCTTGATTTTTGTCTCCAAAATATTTCCTCTTGTTTGCACAAGTCCTCCCATTCCTGTTGATGTTTGTTAGCTTGTTCATTTCTTTCCCCATCAAGGCCATCAGTGATTAGGGTTTGATTAATTTCCTGCATTTTCCTTTCAACAACTTTTTTAGCTTCGAAAATATTGCCAAACTCATTCTTATTCCAATATTTGAGCCTGATTTTGATATGTTTCAATATTTTGTGTAATAGAAACATTCTCATCCCCTGGATCTGCAAATCTTCTTTCCACCATTTTTCAATGTTGCTAATAAAGTCTGGATGGGTGAGCCAGATATTTTCAAATCGAAAAGGTCTGTTTTTTGGGGTTCCTATATAGGACACCTCAAGTTGAACAGGCCAATGGTTCGAGCCACCAAAGGGGAGAATCCTCGCTGTCATAACAAGGCCTGTGAGCATAAGGTCCTATGAGATAATGAATCTGTCTAGCTTTGAGGCTACTTGAGACTCTCCTCCTCTTTTGTTGTTCTAGGTAAAGAGGCCATTACTTGTATCTATGTCAACTAGCTTCATGTTGTTTATAAAATTCTGAAATGCTATAGAGTCTCTGCCTAGAGTTCTGGTTCCACCTTTTTTTTTTCTAACAGGGATTTGATCATGTTAAAGTCCCCTCCTAGAATCCATGGTATTCCTGAATGTCTATCTCTTAGATCCTCTAGAGAAGTAAGTAGTATGAGTTTGTCATGAGGCTTCTGTGGACCATAAACGTTCGTGATTAAATAAATTTCCTTGTCTCCCAAAGGCTAAATAACCACTGATAAATAATTCCCAGATGCTTCAGCGTCCACTATGCCTATTCTTTGAGGGTTCCAAAGCGTGAGAATACCTCCTGCTGTTTTGTCTGCTTTGACTTCTAGAAATTCATATCTATTAAGCCATTTGCTGTGTATTTCTCTTATTTTTTGAATTGAACATTTAGTTTCCTGGATGAAAATCATGTCTGTTGTTTCTTCTTTCATTCTATTGTTAAGATTCCTTTGCTTCCTTTTACTTCCTAGACCTCTAATATTCCAAGATTTGAGCTTCATTAAGAAAGATTTGTAAAAGAGTAGCTGGTTAGATCTTTCATCTTACCTAAATATATTATCAGTTTTCCACATTCTATCAGTAACTCATTTTGTTTCTTTCTACCCCGTTTCCTTCCTGGGTTTCTGGGAGCAAGTCTTGATGTGGTTTTCAAGGTTTTCACCACTTTGTTGTCCTGTCTCTCGAGGTTTCTTTTACTTCCCAACCCTTTTGCCCGAGTTCTCCACAGAAACAATTGTTGCACTCTATTAAACTCCTCTTGAGGTAATGAATCCATACCTTCCGTGGTTCCCTGTTTCTGGAATTTTTCCAGATCTAGATGCTCTCTTTCATGAATACCCTGCAGTTCACGATCCTCCATTTCCACCTCACCGGGGTCATTTCTTGGTCCATTTCAAGTTCCATGTTGCTCATCATAGTCTCCTTTTGTTGGTTAATATCTTGTATCTCCTCCATATTTACTTCCTTTTCCTTCTCCCCTGGGATGTCCTCCATGGTCTGATTTTCCTTTTCTAACTCCTCTTCTTCTTCTAGTACCTTGTACCTGTTCTGGCTTGTTCGCTTTTCCTCGTTGTTGTTTTTTTTTGTAACCTTTTCCCTCCTTTACCTCTATTTCCCACCTTGTGAAAGCTATCAGTTTCTTTCCCTATTGTAACTTTACTTCTGCTCTTTGTATTGTTGAGAGGGCAGTCCATGAATAGATGCTCATGTTCATGGCATTTGTGGCATCTGAAAGGACCATGTTCATAATCCACTGCTTGTACCCATTCTTCATAAAAAACTTCCAGGATCCCTTCATCCGGTAGAGCTCCAGAGAGATCCATCTCCACACATATAGGGGCAAAGGAAGTGTACTTTCCCCTTCTCGTTGCCTCAGATATTTTAACAAAATGCCCTAGTTTGTTTCCTATTGCTGATAATGATTCTGGTTGCCAGTAATCTAGTGGTAACCCAAACCGGGACCGAAGTGAAAGTCTCGCACTCCGAGACAAAATTCATCATCCAAGGCTGCATATAGAGGCCTGCAGCTGCATAGAAGTAGGGCCCTCCTTCAAACACCCTATCTTTATCCTCAATGTTAGTGAAAACTACAGTGAAGAAGCCCTTTGATCCAAGGTGTAGGTCTATGTCCCCTTTAGGTTTCCAGTGATTTTTAATCCATCCCTATAGCGCCTTCTCCATTGGCCATAACCCCATGAATTTACAAATGATTGCGTAAGTCGTCATGTGATCCCTATGCACCTGCAGCGTTAGATCACTTAACACCACTCTAGGTGTGATAGTGGTCGTAGACTTACATGGACCATTTTGTTTTTTGTTTTCTGCTTCCTGATTATTTTTCTCTTCTAGCTTCCTCCATCCTATTATTATGATCCTGTGAGTCTCCGTTGTCCAGTTTCCTTCCTCCTAAAAAACCTCTTTCAGCTTCCCGAAGTTTCTTGCCACGACTGGAGACTCCCTAACTGTAGGAGGGAGTGGTGCTCCCCCCCTTACGCCCCTCCATGGTGTCCAACACTTGATTTATTTTTGTAAACCTTAGCTCTTACCAGTCTGCCCCCACGTATACATGAACATTTTTTGATAGTTACTTATTTTAACAACACTATCCTACCTTCCTACAATTTAGATTAGAAGTGTTTCTTTTGTTATTTTTCAAAGTGTGGATTTGATCGAGAGCTTGGTGTGAAATTAGCTAGTGACTTGATGATGCACTATAAATCTTGATTTGTGACAACCATCTATATTACTACAATTGCATTTACACCAACATAATTGTACTAAACATATATATTGTATGATCATTCATAGGCTCTGTATGAATTCCAAATTCCAAATTAAAAATTAAATGGACAACCCTTTGATTGTCTTACGAGCAATTCAAGGATATTTGGTAGGCTCGTCAACATGGATGTCACATCGTCTTAGGATGCCAACATCAACAAAAATGACATACTTACAAGCATATGGAGAATACAAAAATGACATACTTACAAGCATATGGAGAATGCATGAGACATTTGGAGAAATATTCTTAAATGCATGGGTGGTTAGCGATGGTTAAACCACAATTTTTTTTAGGGCAGTTAGCTTTAGACGAAATTGTCTTTTGATAGAATGCCAAGAATTCCACTAAATTAGCGCCATTGCATGTAGATATCCACATGATTTTCAAAATGCGGTCAATAGAAAATTGAGTGAAAATTTAACAACTTAGATTATTGCGGTAATTGTCATGTGAAAATTATTGCATGTTTTGATACTTCACGTCTACATGTGTGGAATTTGGCCACGAGATTGGAGCAATCCACTAGTTTGACTAGATTAAGGAGTGAGTTAGAAGTCTTTTAAAGAACCACTTGTTACAAGTTGTCGTATTGAATGATGGTTTTGGAGAACCTCTTTTTTAATTATAAAATAAGATATTGTAAAAAAAAAGACACTTACTATTTGTCTAGTGCGTTCATTTTCATTTTATTTATAAATGATTTATTATTTAAAAAAGAAATTTGACTTTATTCATAAACTTCTCAAGCAATCAGGTTGCAGTGAAGGGTATTAAAGAATAAAAACTCGTTTATTTCTCTGCACTTCTTATATTTCTAATAAATTTATTCATTTTTATGGAAATATTACTAATTTTTTATTTTATCTTTTTATTTTATTATTTCATTAACATATTGTTTAGTTTGACTAGTTATCTTCTAGATTTGGATCTAACCCAATGTGGAGCTAAGGCTTATTTGATTTTAGACTATCAATTTTTTTCAATCTCTGATGAAAGAAGACCTCATCACAGCCTTTATAAGAAACATTTCAAGTGAAGGAAAGGGAACTCTGTGCCCAATGGTAAGTTAGTCTTATTCTATATCTCTAATTGAATAATCTTTTCATTTTAATTTAAAATTTTTGAACAAGACCAATTTAGTTTATTTCGTTTTTTAATTAAATATCGATCTATGGTTTCAAATTAAAATCTTTGGTTGCAATTTCCCCAATTCTTGTGATCTAAATCGAACCCTTACTCACATTTTGATTGGGAAACAATGAATTGTTTGTATAATGCTTGTATTTTAGGGAGGCTTTTTTTATATACCCTCCTCCATTCATATAGTCAAATATTTTCATATAATGGCATTATTTGATGCTCACATGCCTATCTCTATAATTTTCAAAATAATACCTAGAAATTAGTTAATGATATGCTTGAATTTACAATAAGGTACAACACAATGGTCATAACACCAATTTACAGATTTTCATGATGGTTAGGATATTGGTATTACAAATCTAAGTTATCCCACAAAATCTCACTTTAGATTTAATTACTTTTGGTGGGAAATAAATTAACATATATCCATATTGCATTTTGAGCCATGATTATTTTTCTTCTAGCCATAAGTCATCTTAACATTCAAAGATTTATTTTGGGTTATGAAACTTGCTTGTTCTACCAATGAGATGAACATTGCTACATGTTGCAAATCATATTAATCAAAATATGATGTTGATATTAATAACTATATAACTACCTAAAATAATTGAGTGAAATATGGATGATTTGTTAAGCCAATTCATGCATCATATTATTTTGGGGTTATCTCTTGTGAAATTATTTATCTCATGACCAAATGAAATATGTGGTTTCCCACATGTGAGAATGAGTATTGATGCAATTCACTTTTACCACCATTAGCAAATATGCAAACACTGGTATCGTAATGTCTCATCTTTGGGACATTTCACACTTTTTGCTAATTTTTTAAAGTAGCATTTTAAAGTACCGGTTAGGTCAATTTTTCAGCCACCAAAGAGTTTCCTTGAGGGCTTAAACTAACACCTTTCAAAGTGAGTTATTTGAGCTAGTGAGAGTTGTTATGTTTCCCTACACTCATGACAAACCTAGGACTAGCTAAGAAAATATTCCCTTGGTTCTGGGATTTTTTCAAGCCTAGAGAGTGGAGAGGTTACTAGGTAACAGGCTGTGAGACTGTGACTACTTGACACTATTATTAGGCTTTCCCCTCAGGTGATTTTTTCCTCTAGAGAGAGTAAATGATAATAGGGAAAAATATTCACTTCTATGAAGAGGATATGATAGGGTGTGTTGTTTTCACTTTGAAGTTGCAAGTCATAAAAATACTTTCAAATTTTCTCTCAAGCCCAACTTCACAACTATGTCAATTATTTCAAAGAGAAGTCTCCTCATATTACATTTGGATGGAAAATTAAATGATGCTTTAATCCATAATAACTTATATATTTACAATTTTTTTTTTTTGAAATTTTATTTCTCAATTTAATTATTCTTTTTTTAACCATATATTCACAAAAAATAATTTTCATAATAATAATTTATTTCATGGTTAATTATTTTTCTATTTTTAGCAATATCCAGTAATTTATAATGGCAAATTATGTGTTTTTTCACAACAAAACTACATAACTTTTCTAGTGGAAGAGTATTATCTAACTTTTCTAAGTTATAGCTAGAAACTATTAGTGTCTTTTGGCTCATAGATTCATTACATACATCCATAAGATTCTAAAAGCATATAGTCTATAAAACAATGCCTAAAACCCAATAATGTTTGGCTCTCATCTACCAAAAAAAAAAAAAAAAAGATTCTAAAAGCATAAAGTCTATAAAACAATGCCTAAAACCCAATAATGTTTGGCTCGCATCTATAACAACAAAAAAAAAAAAAAAACTAGACTAATCATTTACGATATAATTCTACTTTCGGTCCTATCCAATTTAAATCTTGAGCTCCAACTAGTGTTACACAAACAAAGTTTGGAAAAATGTTCTACTTAGAGTTGTTGGCTCCTCCTTGAATCTTTTCCTACATATTCTAATTGTTGTTTTAGTTCTTCTATTTTGAGCTCTAATTCTTGAATTTTATTTCCTTGGTAGTCGATATTATTTGCAATTGATTCCAGCTTGTGAGAACTTCCACTCTCCTATGAAGGATAATAATATACACCTAGTTTGAGGCTTCCACTCCTCTCCACATCCATTTCTATGTCCTTAATAGTGCTTGGTCTCTTTTCCATTGTGTTGGCCCTACACAATTCTAGTTGATCTTCTCTATTTTTCCAAGGGAAGAGAAATCCGATGATAGGTTGTCCCATGTTCTGACAAGGGAGGAATCATGCGAAATGAGAATAGAATAGGGGCGATTCTCTAATTTGTTTGAAGGTGTTCCATACTGAAATCAAGTGCATTCAAGCATGTTGTTGTTAATTATAGCCACATAAGCCCTGGAACATGCCATACCTTGCTCCCTCATATCATTGTGCCACAAAAAATCGAAGATATCCAGACCCCTCATTGTTGTGCAATGCAACTGTTGAATACACATGAGATTCCAAATGAGTTGACTCAACAAGCCTTGTGCCATATCTATGGAAATGTACTTTCATTCCACTGGGGAAATCATTGCCTATGAACCAACCTCCATGTGAAAGCCCTTTTTGGCTAATCCCCTCTTGTCAATATTTATAAACCTTATTGTAATTAAATTTGTGGAAATGTAAACACAAATTGACTAGCTAAGAAATGGGACACAAGCTCAGAGCTTTAGGGAGGAAATTGCTTGGGAAAATGGGAGGAAGTTGGTTATTTAATGTCATTCATGGGTTGAATACATATTTATGAAAGGATAGGAAGTTTGTGCGCTTCCCAAAAAATATAGGACAAGCCCATACTCCTCTTGGGACAATTCCACAAGAAAAAATTATTGATCATTAAAAGAGGAGACAAAATTGGCAGCAGGAGTTCTCTCAAGCAAGCAAAAAGAATAGCACAAGAGAAGAAAAAAAATGATAGCATAGGGAAGGGAAATAAGAGGGAAGATTCAAGAGGGAACAATGTGGGGAGTGGAAGAGAACACCATGAGAGAAGAAACTTTTGCTAGTAGGTGGCTAGGCATAGTACGTTTCATGTGTCTGAGCATTTAAAGAATAGAGTGAACTTCTCTAGGGTAAAAGAGAAAATGCTCTTTGGAGTCTTGTTTTTGGTGGATGTGATAGCTTGGTTACATTTCCCATTATTATAAACATTGTAAATTTAATCAAATTAAATGGGTTGAGTTTGGGACACAGATTCCAAAGATAAGGTGAGTGGTAAAACAACTTGGGATGTTGACTAGCTTGGCCGCAACCATGGAGGCTAACATGTGGAAATAAATGGATAGGGGACTAAGTGGAACCATAGTGACTACCCTACAAGATTTTAGCAAGTAGGATAAGGATGAAAAGGAAAAACCAATGGAAAAATCAAGGTCGAGTAGGCAAAAAGGTGGATTAATGTTTATTGGCTCACAAGATTTGGGCCAGACTGGAAAATGGCCAACATGAAGTTGAATAAAACATCTAAAGGAACATGCAAGTGAGGAAGAGAGGATTTGTATGTCATCAGTTATTACCAGAGGGGAATGATCAAGAAGAATACAATGGGTTCAGGGGAATAGGGAGACAAAACGGAGCATGACAAGAGTGTTGTGGGGATCAATGGGTGATTCCCGAAGATAAGCGAGGAGGTAGCTACATGCTGAATAATTCCATATAGTGCATTCCAGGAAATTGATATTTACCTAAAGATGAAAGTAGTTGGATGCATAACATAGGAGCATGAATAAAGCATGAAATTCCAAAGGAAACAATGGATAAATTTTCCTTGCCTCACTAGTGATAGAGGCCATAAAATTCATAGTTAGTTGTTGGTGGAGATCATGGATTTCTGAAGGTCCTTATGCATAATTGAATCATCGTCGTTATTGTTTGGATGGGAATGTACCTTTTAAATCCCTGTTCTAGCTACCATTGTTGTATAAATCCTTGAGAAGTTCCCCCACTCATGCTCTAAAATCTAGCTCGGGGGTGATTGGGAAGCAAGAAAGACCACAATGCTACCCAATCTAAGGTTGGGTGGAGAGTTGCAGTCCCCACTCAGTTGCCCAATCTTGTTTTGATATAAGTATTTATCGCCACTATTGTGAACAATGTTTCTCATATTTGCATTCTTGAAATGTTTGGTATGTCAATTTATTTATTAATGTTATGATTATTCTTAGACTGCTAATGAAATTGTGTATGATTATGTGATGTGGTACTTATGATTTCCTATATTAGTGTTGTGGTGCTCAACATTAAGGGTGGCCATGACTATTTAATAGGGTTATGATACTCACATATATGGGTCCTTGTCTAATACTACACTCATAAATGGTATTCTTCTTTACCACCCTGGAATTTATTTTTTCCAGAGTCTTCTATCACAAACCATGTGAGTGCTTGGACATTGAAGTGTTGGAATGAAAAAATTGGCACTTCTTTCACAATTATACAAGCTAGCATGATACCATGAACATGAGGTGGAGACTTTGCATGGTTTTAACTTTGGACTAATGATTAATTTAAATGACATTCTAGCCATGAAGAAGCCACCAGGTATCCTTCAATACCTTCCATTTCTATAGATAGGTAAAAATTATCAATATTGATACTCTAATAGGGAATTAAAAAAATCAAGAAGCTCAAACCCTTCAAGTAAGGATTTTTGTAAAATGTAAAGGACACCATAAACATAGAGGTGATATATTATAAATTTAACCAAAAATGACAACCAAATAAATATACTTTTGCTTAACTGCATATTGGAAACATGGATTTCCTTATCTTTCATTGGGTGGATGTTAGCATAAATTTGTGTGTAGATTTTTAATATCAGGTTTTTCTAAGAAACGATAGAAAAATGTGATGGGCATATATCGATCTAGGTCACAAGTGATTTACATGCTTTTAAAATGAAGAAAAAGGTTTAATGATGATTGTTTAACAATGCATCTATATTTATCCCTTCAATTTGCTCAACAGCATAACACTCTTCGTATGAATTTATAATCATTGGTTGAGTTTACTATGTCAATTAAGAATCTAATGATTCAATTTTTTGTGCATTTATTTTGTTGAGTAACCACATCATATTGGCATTAATTTCTCCCTTTTAAACTCTCCTAGGGCATTAGTTTATTTTCAAATTAAGTTGTCTTTTCCTGGTTCAAATTAGGTATTCTGGGCCATTTGGTATTTCATGCATGTATTAATGGATCCTAGTGCAATGCCACATAATATATCTTGCATCCCCATTCAATGTGGGAGCATAGGCAAAACATTATATGTTGTACCACAAAGTTTTATGAATGGGGTCCTAATCATGTTTGGTTCATTGCCTACAATGCATATCCATTCTTCCACCTTACCTTTTGCATACCCAAAGCTTTAATTTGTCCCAAGGCATAGGTGAGTAATTCCATTCAATCCATACCATATTTTCCCATCTGGTGTTCAGAATGGAAAACCATGGATATTTATGCCACTAACTAATATATATGGATCTAAGAGCCAAGAAGGGTTTGAAACCCTATAATCCAAGTGAATCCATAAACCCTTGATTAGAAACCCTTAGGGAAAATTAACTCTTAAGTGCTAGAACTCTATGGCTATCTTTCCCAATGTTAGTACACTCAATCATTTTAGTTGTTGTTCCAGAGTGTTGATATATAGGCTTGTCATCAAGATTTATGATCTTAGTGTTTCTTTTACCTTTTAAAATGGTGATTGGCATAATAATTCTTTGTTTTCTGGGAATACCATTAGAGTGAATCTACAAAAAGTAATAATATCTTCCTTCCATTGGTTCTCAGGAATTAATCTTAGCTTTGAATATATTGCAATGCATCCATGCAAATAGTAAAATGAACACTATTACATGATGTCAATGTTCAATTATCTCATCACTACAACACTGATTACTTTTTGTGGCATAGCGTTTATTATTGGTCTCTGGCATCATTTTTGGGTTATTTTTTACTTTGTTTAGATGAGTTTGGAAGATTAAATGAAGCTACATCCAAGGATGTATTTGTTTTAGCAATCTATCTTCAAGTTCAAAGTGCACTCTCTTCTAGCTTGCTAGAAAGTCTTGAGCTCCTTGCCATAACTCAAACAATTTCATAATTAGATGACGTCCTTTGCATGATGTGGGTAGGAGCATGGTTAAATATCACAAAATTTGAAGTTGAAACATATTTATTACCATACATTTTAAGGACTTTTTCGTAGGACTATTTCAAAAATAATAACATCACTTATTTATATTTGGCCCAAGGTACTTTTCATTGTGTTTTTTAATTACAATGTCAAAACTAGGGAGATAATTTTGAACTATGGTAATATCTACATTCAGTAAGCATAAGAATAAGATGCAGTCTGCAGACTAAAGAGAAAAACTATTGTTTTTTACAGGCCAATAGTAAGAAGTAGACATATTTTAGGCAATATTTGGTCTAGTTCTGCCTTAGAATACAATATTTTTCATGGCACTCACAAATACCATTTTCATATAAGAATATGTATCTCTTTCGTTTGGTGGTAATGTTGGAGTTTTAACTAGCTAGAGTTTATAGAATATAATAAATATAGAATTAATTGCAATCATCATTGTTCATCCTTGGAAATTCTTCCAATTGTGTATGCCCACAAAATTGGAAGATGTTGTATGCCTCTAAATAATATAGTGTTTGCAACAAATAGAGGTGTTATTCTTCATGACAACAATTAATGGTCTTGATATCCTTGTTGTTTCTATAGTTTTTCCATGGTGCTTTACAGTGGTGTTCACATATTCCTTTTCTACTCAGCAATATAGTATGAAATATTAAAAACATGATTATTAAAGGAACACATTTCAACATATACAAAATACTGAAATTTGTTAGTAGTTTTGTAATTAGCTTAGTTACTAGAAAACAATGACAACCGTATTTAGGGAAGGATGGATATAGACATAGTCATATTTCATCTCTTAGGGATCTATATACGTCTCACAATACAAACAAATTGTGATAGTATTCTATTGTGGAAAATGGTTGTTATATCTAAATCTACATTTGGTTCAATACATCAAGTCGTGGTTGAGATTATACAAGCAACAAGAAGAGCCTATTGATAGGAAAAGTTAGAAAATGATATATTTATTCAAGTTCCTATTTTGATTGATCATTTTATTATACTGAACTTTCATGGAAGTGGTTATGGAAAAAGGCTTATAGTATGTTTTGAAGAGTTAGTGTATCAAACAAATTGTTCTAGATACATTCACTTATAATACTTTATTGGATGCACTTGTAAAGGAGAGTACATGGACCTCGCTTCGTTGATCATGTTCTTGAAATTCCACGAAATGATATTTGGCTTAATGATGTTACATAAAGTATTGTAATGGATGGGTATTCCAAATTTGGAAGTACGAACTTATTATTTTCCTCATATGTCTAAAAGCATACCCTATTTATACAGGTTATAGTTCATTGATGTGATTAAGTTGAATATTATGGGTATTTGTACATGTGACAACATATATGTAATTTGCAAATTACATTTATTTCTATTACAAGATGGTTAGAAAGTGCAGTTGAGAGTCAAGATAAATTGACAATTTGCAACTGAGATTGATGCAATAACTTGACATGTAAGACTATGAAAAATGCACATGTATACTAAGATTGGTACACAAGCTTAGGAGTCCTAAGATATATAGTTGAACAACATTACTTATTATCTAATATTGAACCATGCAATGACCTAATTATAAGACTAGAATATGTAGTATTATAGGCTAAAACTCTTACCATATGAGAGGAGATTAAGACTTGACCTTGAGTAAAACACATAGATAGCAAACAGAGGTTGCTTCACCCTTGCATATTATTACATGGAGGATGCAAGTTGAGAACCTTGCAAGTCAGCTGATTTGGCTTCATGCCATCGCTCTGCGTTTGAAGAAATAGTTTTAGCGCATTGAGGAGTTAAACAAGAGTGTAAAATTTTTACACCCTATTCTCATAACCGCACATTGGGGGTCAAGTCACCATAGTAACCACCTACGGTTATCAAGTAAGATAAGGGATTGTGTTACAAGTGGTATTAGATATCCCAGATTCGACACTTGGACCTGTTGGGCTTTGTCATTAAAAGAATAAAGAATAAAGGTAACCTTGGAATTTTTGGACAAAGCTAGCACCTTATCACAAAATTAACGAAGTAGGAGATTGAAAGTCTAAACTCTTAGAGAGGAGTGGATCTCTAACCCATGAATATTATAATTGGCTTTGGATATGATTAACTACCATCTTTTATTGTGGAATTGAATGTTGATTGCAGAAATGCTTTCAACATGATATAAGCCTTACCATTGCAGAACTACATGCATGATTGCGTGTATGACTATGGAATTATTGGACTAGTGATGTGTCTTTGCACAATTATGTATGTGAGCAAATACATAGTGTGAGGGATGGTATAAATACCTGTGTCTCTTATGTTGCATATTTGTTTATTGATTGTATAGAATGTGTTTGTATAAGTGTATGCATGAATTGGTGGATCCCGTGATTTATATGATGAGAGGTGCATTGGTTGGGAACTTAGTAGCTGGCAATTATTGGTTAGCATGTATAGCACTATGATAATGGATTCTAATTACTTACAAGTGAAATTGAATACCAATGACATTAAACGTAGAATTATTACATGTTAACCTAAGATTTCCCGAGGGATTGCTTATGTATTTTATTTATTTGATGCATGCTAATGTGACATGTAGTGTCCTCACTGACTCTTTGAGGTTACACGTGATATGGCTGTTGGCCTTAATAAGAATCCATATACTCTAAAGTGTTTAGAAATACTTATCCAAATGGTAAATGTGGTCGCCGTAAAGAGGTTGATTATATTTGTTCTTTTAATATGGATCACATATTAAATTCTAACATTTCCAAATGTAAGATAATAGTTATGACCATTGTACATATGTGCTTCTAAATTTGAAAGAAAACTTACATAGATGTCATTTTTAGTTGTATATATATAATATATATTCTAATAATCTTGTGCATGCATGAACAACTACAAATCAATATGTTGAGTTTACATGAACATGGGAAGACTTAATGGCAGAAGCAAGGAAAGGAAGTTGATTTTGTTACACATATGTATACATGGTATGCTGACTGAGAGTGCCATGAAGGTTGGACACTGAGTCGATTTTTGGGACTATTTTTACTGAATGGTTAATGTGCTATGATTTTGAAATCTAATTGTGTGATTTGAGTTGTGAATAAGCATGGCCATGTTGTTTTTTTGTGGTTTTTTATATATGATTGCGATTATGGATTCTATTTCCTTTATGGTGTTGCATTCTATTTTACCTCTTTCATTTCCTATTGATTTTATAATTTTCCCTTCATTTACATCCTTGGGGATTTGGAATGAGTCGGTTGGGTGGCAGGAAATCCATGAATTCTTCATAAATAGGTAGTACATGAATTACACACCGAGTATTATGGGGAAAATGGCATGAACATGATAACATGCACCAATGAAAATGTAAGTGGTTGGAAAGTTTCCACATGACAACAATGTGATATCCAAGTAGGTTGGTTGAGTCCATGGAAATCATGTACAATAAAATGGAAAAAGGGAGTTTTCTTAACCCTGACCTTATTTTCATGTGTGCTTATATATTGTATACAATATTTTGCTGATGCATTTGTATATATGAAAATGTCATTTTGACTAATATATTTTTCAGGAGTAATTCTAGTGGAAAATTGATGGTTTATAGTCATTTAATGCAAATATGGATACACACAGTGCAATGGGAAAAGACACGAAGGTGGAGAAAGTTCTTTAGACTCTTGTTGTGTATTAGGTGGAGCTTGAACAAAGTTTTGGATTCCCTTGAGGGTGGAGGTATCAACCTTTGGATTCCCATGTTGATTTGAGGGTGGAGATATAAGCCTCTAGATTCCATTGTTGATTTGAGGGTGGAGGCATAAGCCTATGGATTTCCTTGGGGGTGGAGGTATGAGCCCCTAGATTCCCTTGTTGAGGTTAAGGGTGGAAGCATAAGCCTACAGATTCCCAATGATAATATTCTTGTCGACAAAAGTTTGGTAGTAACTACCTAATTTTGTAGTGCCCATAGCCAAAAATGGGCTTATATATATATTATATATATATATATATATATATATATAAAATCATCTTTTGGTGGAGGTATAAATATCTAGATTCCCTTGATTGTTCAAGGTGGAGGTGAGCCTATAGATTCCCTTGTTTCTTTGGAAACCTATGCATCATGATTATGGGGTTGGCACCTTGGAAATTAGCTTGGAGGGTACTTGGAGCGCTAGAGCATCATGAATGTTGAGTTAGTACCATGAAAAATGGTATGGAGGGTACTTAGAGCCTTGGAGAAGCCACTTTGGGTTGGCACTTTAGAGCATTTGGTTGGAACTTTGGCCATGGAGGACATATTGTTGTTTGGGTGCTTGCCAGGATAGGCAATTGTCCTCATTTGTGTACAAGAAAAGAGGAAGCCATCAAAAGATGAGTACTAATTCTTTACTGATCTTTTCAATATTTAAATTATGAGCATGATTTATGATAGCTTAGATTCTTGAGCTAACCTGATGATATGTTTTAGTTTATGTTGATTTTATTTATGCACTAACCTAGTTTGGGTTATAAATTGTGAAAAATTCCAAGTTCACTGCAAGGATAAACTGCTAATAAGGTATAATTTACATTCCTTGCATTTTTATTTATGATGAGTCTCATGGGATCTATTTGTCTATGATGTAGGAAAGACATGAGATTTCTCACTTCATATGAACAATGACGACCACAAGATGGAACAACAAAAGTGTGCAAAATCCAAATATTTCATGAAAAATGCCATTATGGGACACTAATACCAATGGTTCCAACTCATTTCCATAATGCATGCTATGATCGATATGATAGTTTTGAGGCATTTATAATGTAAGGATTCCTCGTCAAGAATGGATCACTTGAGGGACTATGAAGTAGAGAAGGGGATGCATGAACATAGAAGGTGAGTGACTGCATGGAAGGGGGGTGATCATAATTCTCAAGGTACTAAGATACATAGAAGGGAAGGCTGGAAAATAAATTGTTTTTGGGTCATGAGCATAACTAATTTTGATAATAAGCACATTGTGGGTGTGCCCGAAAATAATGAGTCAGGAACTGTTCACTAAACAAACAAGGAGTGCAAGGATAGCAGCGTAGACATTGGAGGCAGGCATAACTCCAAGTAAATGAAACAAATCTAAATTAGATTGAATATATCAATCACAAGAAGATTGAAAAAAGGGTCCATTGGAAAATGCCTAAATTTCTAGTTTGATATTTACTGAGTGGTTGGGTAAGACAGGATGCATATAATATGTGATGTAAAAGTTTAAACGATATATATATCTATGTGTGTGTGTGTGTGTGTGTGTGTATATGTGTGTATACATATATATATTATATTTTATATTATATAATATTATATATATATATTATATATATATATATGTATGTATGTATATATATATGTATATGTATTTCTACATACATATTATTTACATACATATATTATATATATATATATATATATATATATGTATATATATATGTATTATATATATATATATATTTTATATATATATATTTATATTTATTATAATATATATATATATATATATACTATTTACTATTTCATATACATATTATATATATATATTATATATATATATATATATATATATATATGTATATGTATATTGTATGTATATATATATATATATATATATATATATATATATATATATATATATCTAATATTTGTATATATATTATATATCATATATATATTAATATATATATTTATATTATATATTATACTATATATATATATATATCATGCTTTGTCTCAACTATGTTTGCATATGGCCATTGAACACCAAGGATGGTGTTCCCCCAAGGGGGAGGGTTTGTAATAGCTCTATTACATTTCTCGTTATTATAAACATTGTAAATTTAATCAAATTGAGTGGGTTGACTTGGGGACACAGATTCTAGAGCTAAGGTGGAGAGGGAAAACTAATTGGGATGTTGACTATCTTGGTGGCATCCATGGAGGCTAACAGGTGGCAAGCAAGGGATAGGGGGACTAAGTGGAACCATGATGATTGGTCTGAAAGATTTTAATAGGCATACCAAGGATGAAAAGGAAAAACCAATGGAAAAATCTAGGGGTAGATAGAAAGGTGGAGGAATGTTGATTGGCTCACGAGATTTGGTCTAGATTGGAAAATGACCAACAAGAAGTTGAATCAGATAGCTAGCAGACCATGCAGGTGAGTAAGAGAAGATTTTTATGTCATCAACTATTACCATAGGGGGTTCATAAGAAGAATACAATAGGTGCAAAGGAAAAGGGGGAAAAAAGGGAGCATGATGGGAGTTCTTTGGGGATCAGTGGGTGATTCTCGAAGAGAAACGAGGAGGGAGTTACGTGGTGAATAATGGCATACATTGTGTTCTAGGAAGTTTATATTTGACCTGCAACTAAAAGTATTTGGATACATAGCATAGGAGCAGGAGTAGAGCATGGAATCCCAAAGGCAATAATAGATAAACTTTTCTTGCCTCACCAATCATATATGTCATCGACTCCATAGTTAGTTGTTGGTGGAGATCATGGATTTCTGAAGGTTCCTATGCATGGTAAAATTGTTGTAGATTTTGGTTGGAGGGGAATAGGCCTCTAAAATACCTCTTCCAACTATAAATTCGGTTTAAATCCTTGAGAATTTATCCCCCTCATGCTCTCGAATTTGGCTCGGGGATGATTGGGTAGCAAGAAATACCATGGTGCTTCCCAATCTAAAAGGACCTGAATTTTGTGGTCAGCCATCATTGTCTTATCATGTTGATAGTTATCAAAGAGTTAAATCAATTACAGACAACTTGGAACAATTTTTTGGAACATAATGAGCTACCACCCCAAAATTAAGCATATGAAATAGAACAGTCCCAACCCGAAGTAGAGAATCTCATACATGAACAAGTTCAGACCTCGGTATCACAAAATTTAACTAAGGCCGAGAAGAGATTAGTGTCTCTTCTAGTATCCCTTCATGTTAAGAGAAAAAGGTCTAATAAACTAGCTAAAAAAAGGCAACTTACAGACCCTGGTGAACAACTGCTAGAGGAGAACATATTCCAGGAATCCCGTGAAGCCCAAGAGGCACAACAGGGTAATTCACCCCAAATCCGTGAAAACAAGATAGTTCGAGTGTTGGATAATATGGGAACTCTTTTTAATTCTGAAGAGGATATAGGTTGTTCAGAGTATTTGCTTGAATGAACTCCTACTCCCAATTTTTCAGCCTTTATGCCTAATTCTGATGATATTGAGATATTGCAGTCCTTAGAGGACCTTGAGATCCCCTCTTGTCAGGAACAATCAAGAGAATCCATTGAAACTTTTAAATAATCAGACTCTCCATTTGAAGGGACAGTTCTATCATCTCTCGAACATCAAGGGATGAGTAATGACCCAATTAATACATTTCAATTTGATAAGGACCCTATCGGTTTGGTATTTTTTGTTGCTAATGAAAGAATCACAACCAATGAACATGAAAATGATGCCGCATAAATTGAAAAGCATGTTGGAAGAACATAAAGAAGAACTAGCCAAGAAATAAGGTTGTTAAAACAAGAAAGCCAAAAATTATGAAATAAAGTGGAACAACTTAGAAAATGGTTAAGAAACAAAAGAAGATTTCATAAGAAGAAATAGGAAACTAGGACAGCTGAAATCCAAACTAAAAGTTTCCTTAATTCTGCAGAGACACAGACATAATAAATCTTTATGTTTTTCACATAAACCCAAATAGACCTCAGTTCTACTATGATTACAGTTGAAGCAGCCAACCAAATGGAATCATTTTTTTCCATTAATAGGGCTACACAAACAAAATGTATACCTCCCTACACTCCATTGATCATGGATGTTACTATCTAGGTGTTGGATAAAATATTGGAGGAACAATAATAGATTCTAAGTCGGTACTGAGGAGAAGTGATACCCTGGAAGGAATACCAAGATTTATTATAGTAGTTTAAAGCATTATGTTAGGCCCCTATACTACTAGTGTAACCCTTTATTGTTATTAGTACAACCCCCTTATTATATTGTTGTACCCATGTAGTCCCCATATTGTTACTATTGTGCCCCATAGAAGCCCACTATTGTTATTATTGTGCCCTTACATTATTATTGTTATGTCGGCTCTAATTATATTATGACCCTTAGACTCCTATATATAGAAAGGTGTTTTTGTCATTTGATCATCCAAGAATTGTTCATTTGTGTAATGTAAAGGAGGTTGCCCCCTCAAAGAGGCTTATTTCTAAGGCGTTCATCTATCTATTCTATCTTTTTGTGAGTTGGTTTCATAACATTTAGTATCAGAGAAAACTATACTCTGAGGCTTATTCTGAAGCTCTTGTCCAAATTTCAGAGCTTTTCACACTATATTTGAGAAGATATGATCTGAGGAAGTTGAACTTTTTGAATACTCTCGAATTACATTCCAAACAAGTGACTTGCGGAAAATCATCATAAATTTTGTTTTGAGCATCAAATTACAATTTCGTAAGAAGTTACAAAAATAGTACAGATTGCAGTTTCCTGTGTATATTTTTCAGATCCTAAGGTTAAAACAGTGACATGTGGTACTTCATACAACTTCGCTCTTCTCAAAAGGTATATAATCAGATCATCTTGGGAGATTGTGCATAACACTTTCTTGGAGAATCTAAATTCAATCAAACTGGTGGCATTGGAAAGAGGACACAGTGGGCTACTGCAGGTCACAATTTCAAAATTGGAAGATCCGAAATTACAGAGTTATAGTTGTTTCAAGATCGAGCTCCTAAAATCAAGAAAAGGCGATGTGAGGAAGTTTGATGGCAAGGATCCGGTAAATTGGATACTTCAAATGGAGCAATATTTTAATCTACATGGTGTCCCACTGTTACAAAAGGTATGTATTTCATCTTCATATTTAGAACCAGATCAATTTTTATGGTATAAAGGGCTTTGTTCTTGTAAACAACTTGTTACGTGATCAATTTTCACGGAGGAAATGATAACACATTATGAGGATACAAAGAGAAACACTTTCTTTAGAGAAACACCACAACAATTGGAAAGAGAAAAAGGGCTTTGTTACAAATTGGAAAGTAAAATTATGGAAAAAAGGAAGTCTACCCCTCACAACTATAATAATGGAAGTGTTGTTTCTCCTAGCCATCCACAACCTACAAGGGTTACACCACAACAATTGGAAGAAAAAGAAAAAAAGGGCTTTGTTACGATTGTGATAGAAAATGCACTAAAGGTCATAAGTGTGCTGAGAAGAAATTATTTTACATAGAGTATGAAGAGGAGGAAGAAAATGATCTAGAAACATCAAAAGAAGAGGATATGCGCCAGGACCCAACCCCAGAGAAAGAAGAAATGAATCCGACCATATCTTGTAAATCATTGGCAAGAATTACCACTCCTCAAACTCTCAATATAGAAGGACATATCAAGAAGAAAAAGTTCAAGAAGTGAAATATCACATTGAGAAAGAAGAAATGAATCCAACCATATCTTGTAATGCATTGGCCAGAATTACCACTCCTCAAACTATCAAGATAGAAGGACATATCAAGAAGAAAAATGTTCAAGAAGTGAAAGATCACATCGAGCATCAAGAAATGAATCTAACCATATCTTGTAAAGCATTGGAAGAAATTACCACTCCCCAAACCCTCAAGATAGAAGGACATACCAAGAAGAACAAGGTTCAAACAGTGAAATATCAGGAACAAAATATCAAGAAACATAAAAAGAAAAGGATACTCACCAAGAACCAACCCTAGTGAGAGAAGAAATTAATCCGACCATATCTTGTAATGCATTCATCGGAATTACCCTCCTCAAACTATAAAGATAGAAGGACATATCAAGAAGAAAAAGGTAATAGTGTTGATTGATTCGGGTAGTACCCATAATTTTATTAATTGTAAGATAGCCAAGGACTTGAATTTCTTCCTAGATCCAGCATGAGAGTGTCAAGTGACAGTTGTAAGTGGAGGAAACATAAATTGCTCTGGAAAGTGCCATAATATCAATATATCCATGGGAGAATACGTATTGATTAGCCCAATGTTTTCCGTTCCAATGGGTGGTGCTGATGTTGTACTAGGAGTCCAATGGCTACAATCCTTGGGTACAATAGCTTTAATTTTCAAGAACTTTTTATGAAATTTTCTTCGGAAGGAAAGGAAGTTGAATTAAGGGGTATCACAAGGAAACTAGGAAAGATAGTCAACTCTGATGGAATGACAAAGCTTCTAAAGAAAGAACAACGAGGTGTAATTGCACAATTATGTTCGCTAACTATTTTCACATTGAAATCATGTTTTTCTCTAGATCTCCAAAAAGTCTTGGACAATCATTCCAAGGTAATTGAGACTCCCAAAGGTCTCCCATGTATTCATGACCATGATCATGCTATTCATTTTATTCTAGGATGTGTTCCTCCAAACGTCAAGCCTTATAGATATCCATATGCCCAAAGGACTGAAATTGAACATATGGTTGCAAAAATGGTAGAGGTTGGTACAATTATCCAACCAAATTTGATAAACAAAGGAAGGGATGAATGGAAGAAGGATGAAGAAGTATGGCCACTGATTCAAAAGTTGCAGAAGATCCCAATTCAAACAATATTGCCAGAACTTGAAGAGGAAGGAAAAATCATATTGGAACCTGGAGCAGTCATAAAAACAAGAACTCGACAGCTACGAAATCGATCAATTTCAGAGTATCTCATCAAGTGGAAGAACTTACCTGCTGAATGTTCCACATGGGAGGACAAGAATTTTCTACAGAAGCATCAAGAACTACTCAATCGTTGAGGAAAACACTTTTTGAAGGAGAGGGGCATGTTAGGCGCCTATACTACTAGTGTAACCCTTTATTGCTATTATTACAACCCCCTTATTATATTGTTGTACCCATGCAGTCCCCATATTATTACTATTGTGCCCCATAGAAGCCCACTATTATTATTATTGTGCCCTTAAATTATTATTGTTATGTCGACTCTGATTATATTATGACCCCTTAGATTCCTATATATAGAAAGGAGGTCTTGTCATTTGTATCATCCAAGAATTGTTCATTTGTGTAATGTAAAGGAGGTTGCCCCCTCAAAGAGGCTTATTTCTAAGGCATTCATCTATATATTCTATCTTTTTGTGAGCTGGTTTCATAACACATTATCCATCACTAAGGATGAGGCCTATGCTAAGCTCAGGGTAGAAAATATGAAGATAGAAATGGTGCGGGGCCAACTTTAGAAAGCTTTAGAACAATCAAGGAGGTTTGCTCCATTTACTCTGGTGCTTTGTCCTGAAGGTGCCCAACAAAGAATAATGCTCTGTTCTTACTTGAATGATATCTATTGCTTAAAATTAAAGTTTTTTCAGTCCAGACAACCCTATGAGTTTAATACTATCCATGATTTCATTAAATATTTTCAACAACAAGATGAGCATGTAAAATACCTTTTGTACGAACTATACATGCATAATTTTTTCTTAGAGTACCAGAGGGATGAAAATCCTAGCCTTTTTATTAGCAATGTTAAATTCCAGGCCTTTATCTGATTTGCTAAAAAATAAATTAAGTGGTCAAAATCTCATGACATATACCGAAAAAGGGAAAATGGCCTCGACCTCTGGGTCAGAGGGAAACCAAGGAGCCCTTTGCGCACCCTCATTAAGTACAAAAATTTTATGGAACAATCAGGTGTTGCTCCTTCTCTTGCACCTGTGCATAATGATGTTCTTCAGGCTGGTTTGGAATTCTTTGAAGAAATAAAAAAAGAATCCCTTTGTGTAGCCAAACAAAGATGGAATATGTCCTCCAGCGAGGTGAAAAACAGGGAACCATTCAATTACCAAAAGTTTTAGGCAGCAACTAGTAGAGTGTGAGATTATGCTCATTTGGTATTGTATGAAGGACCTAAATGGATTGGTTGTAGGTATAGATGCCCTATCATCTGGTACCCTCCAGATGTTTACCACCTTGAGTATGAGCTCTCTGAAAAAGATAAAACTACGACCTTCAAAGAAATCCAAAAGAAAAATGGGTTTCAGGATTATGGTGAAGAACCTTACCCAACTTATTCCTTAACACTTCTACATGTTAATCATCTCTTTGCATGAGGACATACAAAAAGGTAAGTTAGGGAGTGACGTTGGGCCATAGAAATGGTAAGTTTCTTCCCTTTATTTCCTTAGTTAATAATTTACTTTTCAAATTGTTTTACGTTTAGTTTATGATAATTTGAGAGGTAGAAGTTCTAGAAGAGTAGTTAATAGTATCTTAGTTAATTTAGATATTTAAGATATAAAAATCTATAATCTGAGTTAATTTATGTACATAAATATTTTTTGAACGACCACTGTTCCCCTAGATTGCTGAAGAGAACTCAAACGCGGGTAGGCCGTTGGCCTAATTTTGGCATGTTGATTGAAGATTTGTACCTACTAGCACAAAATAGTCAAAGAAAATATAACATTCTCTATTTTGAAATATTTTATGGTTTAATGAGCAATACTGAGAATCTTTTGATTCTCAGGATAGCTCATCATAAGAATTACACACACACACACAGATATAGATATATATATATATAATTTATATATATATATATATATATAATATATATAATAATATATATATATATAATATATGTATATATATTTAGATATATATGTATATGTATATATATATATATATATATATATAGATATATATTATATATATTATAATATATATATATTATATATATAATATATATATAGATATTATATATATATATTATTAACCGGATAAAAAGATGAGGTTGATTATTTACTTTATTCCTGTAAACGTGAATAGCATAACTACTTCAAGGTTCTACAAAAAAAAAATTGTAACTCATTTTGACATTAATGAAAACTCAGAGGATTCTGCTATAATCTATTATATTGAGTTTTTATAAGACAGTTAATTTCGGGGACCTTGGGCCCAGTCGTTGGAATGGTTGTTGTCTTCCTTGTATTATTATTAATTGTTCCTTTCCACATTAAATGATTGTTGTAGTATTATTATTTGTCCCTTCCGCTTTGAACGATTATTGTGCTTCGTGTAAGCTGTGAGATTAACGATTCCATTGTGCGAATTCCTAAATTTGTTGATTAGTTGTGTGATTTAGCTATATGAATTCTTAAGGTTTATTATGTGGTTTAATGAGTTTTTCCCGTGTAACAATTTAGCCGTGCAAAATTCTAGAATTACCTCGTAATAGAGTGATTTCCCATTTATTGTTAGCATTTTTGCGTACTTGTAATAATTAGCAAATTCCCTTTGAAAATCCTTATATATTTTGAAGCTTTGATTTGTAACAAGGAATAGTGGTTTGATAGAACTTAGTATCCAATTTCAAGATATTTTATATATTTCTGTATAAGCAAGTTACTCTTGTTATAATTTGATAAGGTTTAGTCTTTTCTACAATCATTCTTCTTTAGCCTCTACTTTGTAGTAGTCTTACACATGCTCCTGTAATTTAAAGTGTTATCCCTGCATAGTCTGTGCGACAACATTGCAATAGAAAGACGAACCTCAGGTTGATAGATTAATGGAGAGAGGATTGAATTGATTCCTTAGGAACAACTTAGTACCCAACACAGTCACTGGCTTGTCAAAGGATAAATTCAGCTGCAGTCGTTGGCTCGTAGGCTCAAGGGAGAAACTAGAAACTCTCAGTTACTCATACAACTCCTCCTACTGGAATTTGATTGTTGACCGTAGTTGATCGTAGACAAGAAAGTTTGTCTCTGATGTATATTAATTCTGAAAAAATAGTTCTGAATGTTAATGGGATATTTTGCTAAATGATATTGTATTAGGTTCATTGTAATCTCTAGTGAACATTTTATGACAATATAATAGAAGAATAATTTTAAAGGGTTTTCCCCCTTGTGGGGTTTTTCCCTGGTCTTTGACCAAACCTAGTGTATCTTGTTGATGTGTTTATTTTCTTCTTTATCATTGCATTTATTATTCTATCTCCAATTATTGTTGATGATTGGAAATATTAATTAATATTAACAAGATTGCTAATTTAAGTATTGAATTGGGAAAAACATAATTGATACAACATAGAACAATCTGAAAATTTAACATGGTATCAAAGCTAAGGTGAAGGACAATCCCAAAAGGAGACAAGCATAATCATCTTTGGGAAAGTTGAAGGAGCCAATCTAGTGAAGTCACTATGTTCTCCTTCTTCAAGGAAAATGATAATTTGGGTGACTCATCCAATTTTTGGAAAGTCAGGTTGGAGATCATAGCTAATAACAATGATGTTTTGGAATACATTCAAGTAAAATTACCTAAGCCTCTAGAGAATGATTTCGTTGTTGCAAAGAACAAATACAAGAAAGGTGAGTTAAAATCAAAGCAAATTATATTTGATGTTTTACAAGATAATTTACAAGCATATGTTGGAAATTTGAGAAAGTCTAAGGACATGTATCATAAGATAGCTAGCATATAGGAAGTCAACAAATTGAATGAAATCATCTCCTTGAAAGATCAACTCAAAGACATGAAGATGAACAAAGGAAAGCTTGTGAAATCCTACATTATGAGGATATCTCGTCTTAGAGATCAATTGCAAAGAGTTGGGGAATCTATGCCCAACATGGAATTGGTGACTGTGACTCTTGGAGGTATCCCTCCCATTTTGGAAACCTTCATTACTACAATAAGAAAAACTAATATCCCCCCATATTTTGATGTGCTTCTTGGAAATATCACTCGAGAAGAATCAAGGATCATATCAAGAGGAAGGATTCAAAAGATTGAAGAAGGAGATCTTGATGCATTCATCACTTATGAAAAGAATAAGAAGAAAGGAAAAGGAGTTCCATCAAATTCAAGAAAGCCTCCTCTTCCAAATTCAAATAGAAGGAAGGAATTATTGCACATTGAATGCTACAATTGTCATAAGAAAGTCCACTATGCTCGAGATTTCACTGAAAAGAATAATGGACCATGCTACAATACTAGAAGCACCAAAAATAAATTCAATGGTCAACGAAGAAGGGATGATTGAAGGAATCATCACAATGGAAGAGATGAAGGAAGAAGAAGAGATCCTCCAAGTGATCATCAAGAAGATAATCATCCACAAAACAAGTCAAGATTCTCTAGGTTTGAAAGTAAGGTTACAAATCAATCTAAATATATTCTTATTTTTTCTCTCACTAGTTCTTCTCCTCTAAATTTGTGGGATAGTGGGTTGGTTGATAGTGGGGCCACTCATCACTTCTTTGGATATAAGGAAGTTCTCTCTAATTTTCTAGAGAGGGAGTAAAATTTGAAAATTATTCTAGGAGACAACTCCACTCATCCCATCAAAGGCTTTAGGTTCGTCAAATTTCATTTGGATTCTAGGGACTCTATTTTGGTCCATGATGTAATGTATGTGGCAGGATTGAAGAAGAATTTGGTATCAATATCCGCTTTGGAAGAAAAAGGGATGATAGTTTCCTTCATCAAGGGAAAGGTTCTTACTTAGCCTTTTGGATCACCTATGAGAGACGCATTCACATTGGGATCAAGATATGAAGTACTCTATAGATTCACTGGAATACCACATCTAGCATTGGTCTAAAATACTAATAATCTAAGTGAGCTATGTCACCGAAGATTGGTACATCTACATTATGATGCTATTTTGAAATTGGAGAAATTGGTCTCAAGGATTCCCAAGGTTTAAGCCCAACATGATGGAGTATGTCTAGGTTGTTCCAATGGAAAGAAGATAAGGGTACCATCCCCTCCAGTGAGAAAAAGAAAAATGAAATCCTCCATCTCATTCATTCTGACATATGTGGTTTGGTTCCTTTACATTATATTGGTGGCCATATATACTACATTACATTCATTGATGACTTTTCAAGAAAGACATGGATATATTATTTGAAGCACAAGGATGAATCCTTTGAAATGTTCAAGGAGTTCAAAGTTTTGATCGAAAATCAAACAAGGAAGAAAGTCAAAATATTTAGATCTGACAATGGTGGAGAGTACACATCAAAGGAATTCATTTATTTTTACAAGAAGGAATGTATCAAGAAATAAAAAATTATTCCCTATACTCCTAAACAAAATGGAGTAGTTGAAATAAATAATGGGTCCATTATAGAAGTTTCTCATGCCATGCTCCATGATCAAAAGTTGTCTAAGTTCTGTTGGGGAGAAGCAACACATGTTGTCTTATATGTTCAAAATAGGGTACCTCATTAAGCATTGGACAACAAGAAGTGTTCACAGGTGTAAAGCCTAATGTTTTCCATCTTTGGTTGCCCCATATATATCCACGTGCCAAAGGACAAAAGAAATAAGTTGGAATCTTCGGGAAGAAAAGGTACGTTTGTTGGATATTGTGAAAATTCTAAAGAATTTAGAATATATATTCCTCGACAAAGGAAGGTGGAAATTAGCAGGGATTTTACATTCGATGAATATGTCACCCGTGGAAAAGAAAGGGACCTTCCTTTGCCTCCTATTCCTAAGAATAATGATGATATGGATAATTTATATGGTCCTTCCATGCCTGAATCTGAGACAAATATTGTTGATCATTCGATGGAGCCCATGGATCCATTAGATCCTTCTCCATGTGATCCTACCGCCAGGTTTCTTTGGCTTCATGAATCATTACATGATGATGAGAGATGTGTTCCCATTCAAAGATCATTTAGAGAAAGAAAGAAGTCATGCAAATACCAGGGATATGTTTCATCCATGAGCACTATGATTCAAGTCGAACCTCCCACCTTTGAAGAAGTCATGAAAGAATAATTTTGGAAGGATGTTATAGCCGAAGAATATGAAACAATTATGAAGAATGACATATGGGATGTTGTATCGAGACCAATGGGGAAATCCGTGATGACTTTAAAATGGCTATTCAATATCAAAAATCTAGTTGATGGTACCATTGAGAAATATAAAGCAAGGTTCGTGGCCCGAGGATTCTTCCAGAAAGAGGGAGAAGATTATGACAATATATTTTCATTTGTGGAAAAGAGACTCAATGGATTAGATAAATTGATCATTTATTGTCATTTTTTTTATGGTTGCTTGTCATTGTTGGTTATACGCTGATTGCAGACTGTGTGTTGCATGCATATATACATTGATGTCAGGATTGTGAAAAGATAAGAATAATTGATTATGATATGTTGGTTTGTCTTCTAATTGAGTTTTAAGCTTGTAGTTGTTTTGTTACTAGTCTTGATAAAAAGGTTGACTTCAGATTTAATGATGAAATAAATATAAATATACATGTATGCACTTTTATATTTTGTTGAAATGAATTCTATATGTGTGAATAACAACATATCATCATGTTTCAGACCAACATGCTTGGTGTTGGCATGACAAGGTAACAAGTCGATTTGTTCATATTGATATGACTAACAGTTATGTGTGTGTGAAAACACATAAGAAGATCCATTGTAGTAAGAAATAAAAAGCATGGACAAGGTCCATCATGATCAAGAAAAAGAAATTTCTCCTGATATAGAATAATTATTAAGGAGCTTGAAGATTAAGTTAACAAGTTGCAAGGCAGAAAACAAAAGGTTCATCAAGAAGCAAAAGGAGTAAGCAATGTTGAACTCAATGTTGCTAGAACACTTGTCACACGTGTAAGAGTGTTTGCAACAATCATCGTCACTGAGGACATAGAGGAAATCCATGTTGATAAGGTCAAAGAAAAATTGCATGACACTAAAATGCAAAGAAAGCAAGTTTCATGTTGGCACTGTGAAGAAGAACACTTGAAAAGAGATTGTCCTAACCGATAGAAAAATAAGAAGAAGAGAATTTCATGTGGGCTCCAAGAACATAAACCAATAGTGAGTGATGCAGAAGGAGAGGGGGAACCCTTCAAGCTCTCTAATATATTTGGAAAGATCCCTCCATGAACTATTTTGAGGGCTGTGGAAATTTTAAGATTTCCATAAAGCCTTGGAAAATACTCGGTCTAGTTTTATGTATATACATTTATATATGGTGGCAAAGGCCACATTGACTACCAAAACTCATGGGGATGATTTTTTGTGGATTAATGAATGTTTTATATGATTTTTATTATCATTGATTTCATATTTTCTTTGTTTTTTTTACTATTGACCTTGAGCGTGGCCATCCTACTTTGTGTTGTTATTATATGTTGTTGTTGTGATAGTTTAATGTTCTTTTTTTCTTCTTTATTATTGCCTTTTGTGTTTTGATCTTAGTGGTTGTTGGGTATGAAAATAAATTGAGTTCTAGAGAGGATTTGAATAAAACACAACTGACATTATAAGACCTTGAATTAATTAAACCCTGTACATGAGGAAATCATTGTGTGAGGTAGAAGAAGATGATAGACTTGTCAGGTGGACTAGCTAGGTCCATGAGAACACATGGATAGTGAATGATAACCATGAGAATGACATAAACAAAGGAGCCTTCTAAACTTGATATTGCATTGTTGATATGTATACATGCATTCTTTAGATTATGATGTAATGAAGGGATGATGTTGTTGTTGATCTGAAAGGCCATTGGTTTAGAATCATCACAGTAGCAAGATAAGCAATAAATATTTAAAATATGCTCATTGCGTGATGGCATGGAAGTATAAATTGCACTTAGCATATTTGAGTACACAGTGACATTACTCACTCAATTCCATGTTGAATTATTGATCAATGGCATTGCTAAAATGTTTTGATGACACTCTTGGTATTTGGAAAGTGACAAAGGCTAGAATTGGGCAGTGCATGCTTAGCATGGATGAAAACATGTTAGAACTGAATGCAAGGGAAAACACACTTATGAAACTTGCATTTAAATCATAAAAAATTGAATGAATAAATCTGACTAAAGCGTGGAATTGTGACCATCCATGAGTTGTTGAGTATTATAGAAAACATACATATCATCAACTAGTTGGACCCTTCAAAAGGCTCATTTGAAAGTGTTGACAAGGACAACCAAGTAAATGAGGCAAGAAAAAATCTTGGGTAAAGAGGTATCATGAAGTAATCAGGGTAAGAATTCCTTCAGTTGAAATTAAAATTTTGTTGTTTCCAAATTATGCATGATTTCATGAATACCGAGAAATGGTATGGTGAAGGAAAGGATCCTTCAGTGTGAAATATTGCAACGATATTAGCAATGTTTTCTAAGTGAAATGGAAAACTAAAATGATAGTGTATGTTGAGGAATTAATTTCTCATTTATGACTCAATGATTTGTTGAAATAAATGTTTAATTTCATTATGAAATACTTGGTATGAATGATTTGCACATCTACAATGAAATGATGATGTCAATTGAGTTCATTGAATTTAGTCGAAGTGCTAGAATTATTGTAGATGTGACAATTATGAAATCACTTTAGATTGTTGTGAATTGAAAAATCATATGTATATTTATATATGAACAATGAAAAGTGTTGGCTGATTGAAAGATCAGGTTGTAGGAAAAGTGTTGGAATGGTGGGAAATCAAAGGCACCATGAACGATTAATACCACCTAGAAGGGAGCCTAACAACATGATTGAAAGTCTCATAATTATGAGATCGAGTGTTGGTTTAAGGGGGCTTGACCCAGGTTCAGAGTGTGTTGGGCACCAACAGAACCCCCAACCACTGGCCTTCTTAGAAATGACTTGCAAGCAGATCATAGTCTCACCCGAAGAAGTTATAAGAGGCTACAGAACCAGGTTTCTGCAACCAAAGGGATATGCGCTCTATTGCGTCTATGTATTTACTTATGTTTTCTACCTTCCTACAACTTCGCATACATGAAGAAATTTTCATTGATGGTTAATCTTATAGAATTACTCTTATCACATCAAATAACATAAAACAATATAACATGTGTTCTTTCGCGCAATTCAGTAAAAAGAATGCATAACAGTAGTAAAAATAACAAAGAATGAAGACAAAAACATACACAATATTTTTCAAAAATTCTTCTTTATTAATATAGATCTTCAATACATTCTCTTATTCGACCTGCGCACCCAACTACAAGTGGTCTACGCATTCACTTGCAGACTCTTCCAGGCCTCAGCGCACTTAGCTACAGAGCCTTCCCCATAACTATAGACTACAGATGTGAATACATAGATTCAATTCACTTATGATAATATTATTTGATTACAAAGTATTACATCTCCTTATATACATTACATCATGAAAAAAATCATGGTCCACATACCATGCATCCAACAAAACAATGACTAATACTTGAAACTCATTACAAAATAAGGGGCTTTGACCCACCCAAAAGCCCCTAAAACACCGTGCGATGAATATAGCTTCATCGGCTCCACATGTTTTTCTCCTCAAAATGCAAATTCTTTGACCCAAAACTTGGACCAAGTTGGGCTGCACCCAACAGGCCCCCAAAAATCATGTATGACTTGTCCCAAGTCACTCAACTTCAGTTCCCTTAATCTTCGTTCCATTGTATACTACATTATACTGTTGGATTTTTTCTGCCATTTGTTTCTCTTGTTTGCATGTTTCCTCCAGCAATCCCTCTATGGTTGGGTCAACATCCTTTTGTAGTATCTCTGCATCCCTTTTCTTTAATTCTTTGAGCCTGTCATCCACAACTTGAGACAGTTTGAGTGCCTCATCTTTCCATGGCTGAGTCCTTGCTTATAATAACTGCTCCTTCCTCCAAATCTCATCTATCTACTTTTCGAGGTTCTTCCCTTTAGTAATACTATCGAGTCTCTGTAAGGCTAGTAAGGTATTTACAGCTTCCAAGATCTCATCATGCTACTTCTGCTTTACCTGTAACTCTTCCTCCATTTTCTAGAAGTTTGGATCCTCCTGCAATGAGGTCCAAATCTGCATCGTGTCATCCAATAGCTTCCCATAGTCTACAACTGTGTCATAGATGCCTTTCAACGCTGCCTTAAAATATTTTTTCTCTGCTCCCATACTTCTGGTGGTGTGGTTGGTTACATCCTTATTTGTCGCTCTGGTATCTACACTTCATATTCAAATTTTGCTAATGTATTCTTCGATTTCTTAATCGTGAGGGCGAACTTCGCAACCTTTTCTGATGGTGATTCCTTGTCACCGATCTTCACATCCTGGACTATGTTGAAACTCTCTTGGATGGCTTTTTCCAACTAATATTGTCAATGAATTGCATCATCTTTGTGATTAGACACCTCCTCTAGTTGCTACTTCAGTGTAGCTTTCTCCTTTTCCGTTTGCATTGTCATCACCGAGGTTCATTGCTCCCACTCCTTTAGCTCAGTTATTAGACTTTGATGAATTTTGTGCAGCATTTGAATTGGTAGGGTGACAATATTTATGCTAAAATTATTCCATACTTTAATTAGGGGAATTTTGAGGTCTAAAATGGGCCTCCTAACAAAACTATAAAAATAATAAAATAAGATTAGATTGAATCATCAAATTTTAGAGGGAAAAAAGAAAAAACAAATTTTCAACTCGTATTTTCAATTTATCTCTCTATGGGTTTACTCAAATTTTGAGTGGCAACACTCATTGGATGCATAATTTTATTCATCATCCAAGGAGTACCCATATTGCATACTTTTGATGGACCCTACTACACGAAATATGAGAAATACGTTAAAAACATGATTGCAATCACGTTTTTTCATGTATTTCTCATTTTTAGTGTAACGGGGTTCATCAAAAGAATGCAACATGGGTACTCCTTGGATGAGGAATTAAATTTTGCATCCAATGAGTACTCCCACTTGAAATTTGAGTAAAACCTTAGGGAGATAAGTTGAAAAAGTAGTTTTATTATTTTATTATCTTTGTACTTTTTTACTCAAAAAATGGTGAATCATCCCCCATGGTTGACATCATCATCTTGAATCCTATTGTTTCTTATAAAGTTTATTTTGGTTGTACATTTCTCTTAGGAGGCACATTTTAGAGCTCAAAATTCCCCTAATTAGGTAAATTTCCATTTTAATGGTAGCTTTTTCCTTCCAACGGTCATATTTCCAACCAACTTCGATGAACCCTTCCTCATGGCGCAGTCGCCTTTTATTTGTCGCAGTTCCTTCAGACTTCGTCACATTCCTGAATATTGCGCAATGATCCTCCTTCAGCGAAGTTCCTTTTTGCAAATTAGTTTATAGTCTCGTGCCCAATTTCAATTGCAAGTGGCACTAAGACTTCCTTCCCTTCCATTTTCAGTGTGACATTCCAGGGGCAATATCGTCCATGTATATCTTCAATCTACTACTATTCACTCTTCCCGAAATCAACCAACCATTCAACTTCATGATTTGAACTGATATATGGTCCTCACCTATGTGTTTTAAATTTTCCTGGGAACTTCGCGAATTTATTGTCATATAATAATACAAGATCTCTTTCTTGATGTGCCTGTCATGCCAATATTTCTCCCTTGCTTTTTGTACTTGTTGATGGAATCCTACTACGAACCTGTCTTCTTCTAGAGCTAGTATCTGGAATATTCTTTCCTTCATAATGTCAGGGTCTACCATATCTGTGATAGTTGCAATTCTCAATATTGATACAATGTATTCAATAGGCATAACTACCTCTTGTCCATATACCAGCCTAAACAATGTTTGTCTTGTCAATTTCTTACATGTTATTCTATATGCCCATGTTGTAGCAGCTACAACACCCTCCAAAATTTTGGCTTGCATCCAATTTTTAAGCCTTCCTTAGTTTTTCTTGTGATGGTTGTAAACACTCGAGCTCACCCCATGAGCTCTTGTGAAGTCTTTTCACCTATTTTCTTGTTTGACCAATGGTCATCTTTCAACATGATTATTTCTTTTCCATGCTTGTGTTCTAATTCTGGTGATTTTGAAGGTACGTATTTGTGTGTTTGGGATGTATTTTCTATATAAACATACATCATACTCACACACAAAGCTGTAAACAATGTCATGCAAGTGTCATCATGGTCATCCGAAGATCTATCACAAGTGTCGTGCTTGTCGCTCTCAACTTGAAGACAGTCTCAATGAGGGCATGTTTTGTCTTGTTATCATGATGGTCTATGTTGTCTTGTCGTAAAGTATGTTGAGTGTATGTTCACAATGCCAGTCTACACAAGTTTGTTTACTTTCGGCACTTAGCCATTTTCCTGAAAATCTCCCCAACTAGACAACCCTCATCCACCAGACCCCGACTGAGCTGCACTATGTAGTCTCAGCCCTCATTGACCTATCTCTGCTACCCAGAACTACACAATCTTGAGGCTATCCTCCAGTTCAGCTTCACTATGCAATCTCGAAGGTCAGTAGCCTGTATTCCTACCAAATTTACGTAGAAACTACCTCCTTGTCCAACTGAAATGCGCATTTCTCAAGCATAGTCATCAACCCTCCTCCTCACTTGTCGAAAGCCTACACTGCTCTAAGACCTAGGTCTGCACTGTTACTCAAAATTGTACAAATATGCCCAGTTGTTCATCTAATACCTTACTCTACACTATTCCCAAAAATTGCGTAGAGTTGCCAAGATGACCCTTACTAACTTGCTCTGCCCTTTGTGCTAACATGTATGGTAGTTCCCTTATTTCTTATCTTGCGTTGTTTCTAGAATCTTCGTCGTAATGTTTAACAGGTCCCTCTACGGGACTGCTCTGTCTTCCCTCTAGAAATTGTGCAGAACTAACTAACACTCCCTCTGTATCCCTTCTCTATCTTCCCTCAGAAAACTGTGCAGAGGTGTCTCCATTCTGGGTCTCACCTTGCAACTAACACTGGTGACTTTCACTATGCAATCCTTCCTCCCAGTGATCACTGCATATTTTTTCCCAACAATGTAGTTTTTCCTTCTAGAATGCCTCATTCTAGACTGAGCTGTGCTCTGCACTGTCTCAGTGAGTTGTTCTCCCTCCCTTTCACCTCGAACACGAGAACAATGCAACATGCTAGGCTAGGAGGTTTTAGATTTGATGTCATGTCGTCATGAGTGAATTGCAGGAATAGGTACACTGATAGATCATGGCAAGACGAAGAATAGGATGAAGAAGGAGCACACATGCTAGAATACTTGCTTGCAGCTGGACGGATGTACCAAGCATATTATGTGACAAGTGAAAGGAACACATGCATTGAATCATAAAGCAATACCAAGACCATTGAAGACTCCGCAACACTATGCCATGCAGAGGAGAAGATAAATAACACCAAGAGTACATCCATCACTCAACAGCGTCGCAGCTTGACATGGACACCACAGTCAGCTAGTACATGTCAGTAGTGTCATGTCAAGTTGTGTCATGAGATGTCTTGGATACATCACCATTATGGGCCATATCCATTGTAACTGAATGTAATGTAAAGTGAAGTCTAATGGATGCACACAAGAAGTCGAAGATTCATGTTAGTTGAAAAGTCATGGGAAGTTGTGTAGTCATGAGGGTAGCCCAAGAGTTGCAAGAGTCAAGCATTACCCTTGGCTATATATATCCCTCCCATTGTATGAGAACAAATGTTCACCTTGGCTCCTACCACATTGCCTTGACATTTTGTAGTCTATTCTTTGAGAAGTGAGGAGTGGGCTAGTGATGTATGGTGTACATATGTGTCTTGGGACTTTTTCTTAATTCAAAAGTATGTTTCAGGCTAGCATGTTTTCACACATGTTTGTAATACTACTCTTTAAACATTTGTAATGCATGTTTTCTTAACCTATACTAAGATGGTTGAACTAATTTGGTCATTTTAGTATTTAAATTGTTGAAGATGTGTTTTATTTTTTATCATTGTTGTCTCATCCATGTGGACTACTCAGGAGGACATTAGACAGACCATTCTTGTTTTCCTAGTTATAACGATTGTCACCTCTATGTGGTTTACTCTTCTAGATGGTGTATGTGTTTTCCCTTCCACTTTTTTTTTAACGACTGCCACATCTATTGAGGACTACTCCGTTGGATGCTGGTCAGACCCTTGTTGTTTCACATGTGTCTCTCCCTTGGTGATGCTACTACCTCTCATCTAGAGGCTCACTTTTACCCTCGCCTTTATAGTAAAAGAACCCATACACAAGTTACATTACGCACTCACTAGGTATACTCACCTTGAATTTTGAAGATACAAGCATAACACTCTCATGTTTTGAACAACAAGAGCTAAGGCAAATATCTAAGATAATAGAAATTGAGCCATCGTACTAGATGGGACTCCTACATCAAACGATGTGAGGACTAGTTAGGACTTCATACTAGGGAGATGCCCTGAATGTTGGTGAGTCCAACACCATCAAAATTTCTAGCGCTAGAAGTGATGAGCACTAGTATTGCAGCAAGAATGCTGCAACTCCTAGGCTACTAGATTTACTTTATCAACCCGAGGTTCATACAAACTTGGAGGTGACAGTGCTATATACACAAGTAAAAGTGATGGTTCTTCCTTTTTTCATTGTTTAGCTGGCAAGAGACCAATAGGGTTTTCAAGCCAGACTTCTATGGATCTAGAAGAAGCTTGGTTCCTTGCTGAAAGAAATAGAAATCTACTCTAAGAGAGAGCTGATCTAGTGTAGTGATGAAAAACACAGGCATTCAATGCTAAGGCACTTCCTAATTAACTGCTAAAAGCTATGCTTTGAAATAATGCTAAATTAACATGAAAAAACTGCTACTGTCCTAAGCATGGAAGTTAAAAACATCAAACATAATTGTTATGCATGTAAAGGAATGTAATAAATCTATTTTTTCTTTTTATGCTTTTCATGAAAAAACTGTTGATACCACTTGTAAGGATTCCAGACACCACATATCTCCACAATGATATGATATTGTCCACTTTGGGCCTAAGCCCTCATGGATTTTCTTTTGGACTTACCCCAAAAGGCCTCATACCAATGGATATTTGTCCATCCTTATATACCCATGATCCTCCCCACTTCTAGTCAATGTGGGACTTTGGTCGTATACCCAACAATCCTCCCCTCGAACAAAGGACCATAGAGCCTCCCCTCAAACGATTATCCATCCGCCCACTCTCTCCCAACCAGGATTCTCCGCTCCAATGCATTGGAAGCACACGCCTTACATGGAGCACCACATGCCTCGAGAGCTTGCTCTATCCCAGGTCAACTCCTCTTCA
>APFE030258391.1:54800-75606 GCA_000404065.3 Pinus taeda
TGAGGGCATGTTTTTTCTTTTTGTGATGGTGGTCTATGTTGTCTTGCCATCGAGTATGCTAATTGTATGTTATAATGTTAGTATACATAAGTTTTCTTGCTTTCGAAACTTAGCCATTTTCCTGAAAATATGCCCAACTGGACAACCCTCTTCCAACATACCCTGACTGAGTTGCATTGTGCAATATCAACCCTTACTAACCCTGCTCCAGTGCCCGAAATTACGCATTGCTTGAGGTTGTCCTCTAGGTCGGTTGCACTATGCAATCCGGGAGGTGAGCAACCTTTCTTCCTCCCAGAATTGTGTAGAAATTGCCTCCCTATCCAACTGAACTGCGCATTTCTAAAGCATAATCATTAACCCTCCTCCTCATCTACCGGAAGCCTACACTGCTCTATGACCTGGGTTTCCACTATTCCCAAACATTACATAGACATGCCCAGCTGGTCATTCCCAAAAATTGTGTAGAGTTTTCTAGCTGACCCTTACTTCCTTACTCTGCCCTTCCTCCAGAAATTGTGCAGACATGTCTGGAAGTTCCCTTGCTGCCTGCCCTACACTATTCCCATAAATTGTGTATTCATGTGAAGAAGTTCGCTCTATAACCTTGCTCTGACTTCCCTCTGTAAATTGCATATAACTAACCAGCAGTCCCTCTACAGTCCCGCTCAGTCTTACCTCATAAAACTAGGTAGACGTGTCTCCATTCTTGGTGCCACCTTGAAACTCACATTGGTGACTTTCACTATGCAATATTGCCTCCCACTGATCACTGTGCAATTTTTCCCAACAGTGCAGGTTGTCCTCCTAGAATGCCTCATTCCAGTCTGAGCTGCACTTTACACTATCTCAGTGAGTTGTCCTCCCTCCTTGTCACCCAGAACATGAGAAAAATGCACCATGCTAGACTATGAGGTTTTGAATTTGATGTCGTCCTGCCATGAGTGAGTTGTAGGAATAGGTAGAGTAGTAGATCATGGCAAGACGATAGATGAGATGAAGAAGGAGCGCACATGCTAGAAGACTTTCTTGCAGCTAGACATATGTACTAAGCATATCAAGTGACAAGGGAAAGGTACACATGCATTGAACCATCAAGCAAGATCAAGACCATCGAACAATCGCAACACTATTCCATGTGGAGGAGAAGACAAAATACACCAAGAGTACATGCATCACTCAGTAGCATGACAACTTGACATGGACACCACAATCAACCAGTACATGTCTGCAGTGTCATGTTGAGTTGTGTCATGAGATGTCTCAGTCACATCACTATTATGGGCCATATCCATTGTAACTAAATGTAATGTAAAGTGAATTCCATTAGAAGCACACAAGAATTCGAAGAGTCATGTTAGTTGAAAATTCATGGGAAGTTGAACAGTCATGAGGGTAGTCCAAAAGTCACAAGAGTCAAGCATCACCCTTGGCTATATATACCCCTCCCATTGTGTGAGCACAGATGTTTCACTTGGCTCCTCCCACATATCCTTGAGAGTCTTTAGTATGTTCTTTGAGGAGCGAGGAGTGGCCCCAATGTCCCATTACTGGGACTAGTGATGTATGGTATACAGATGTGTGTTAGGAATTTTGCTTAATTCAGATGCTTGTTTCAGGTGAGCACATTTTCACGCATGTTTTGTAGATGTTTGTAAGACTAGTCTTTAAACATTTGTAATGCATTTTTCTTAACGTGTACTAAGATAGTTGAAATACTTTGGTTATTTGAGTATTTACATTATTGTATTGTTTATCACTATTATCTCATCTGTGTGGCCGACTCTGCAGCACATTAGACAAAGCATTCTTGTTTTCTTGGTTATAATGACCATCACCTTGATGTGGATTACTCTGTTGGATGGTGTACATGTTTTCCCTTGGACTCTGGTTTTAACAATTGTCGCATCTATTGTGGACTACTCCGTTGGATGCTGGTCAGACCCTTGTTGTTCCGCATGTGTCTCTCCCTAGGTGGTACTACTATATCTCATCTAGAGGCTCACTTTTACCCTCTCCTTTATAATAAGTGAACCCAGAAACAAGTTACATTATGCATTCACTAGGCATACTCACCTCACTTTTTGAAGATACAAGCATAACACTCTCATGTAATGAACAACAAGAGCTAAGGAAAATCTCTACGATAATTGCAATCAGGCCATCGTACCGGATAGGACTCCTACACCAAATGCTGTGAGGTCTAGTTGGGACTTCATACCAGGGAGGTACCATGAACGTTGGAGGGTCCATCACCAACAACAACCCACAACATCGTTGGACTTCTCAAATCCTAGTCATCTCCTATTGTTGTGTACTTCAGTTCAACCTCTGATCCTATATTCACCTTCCTCATCTTCAATGGATTCGTTAGATCAGGAACCTCTATCATAGGTCCATTTACTTCGCATTGAACTTTTCACTCTTAAACATCAATGTTGCGAGGATCTTCATCCTATTCGACAATGATATTATAGCATTACTTTACATTGTGTATCTGTGTAGCCCAATTAGGTTGTCAGATAACTGGAACTCCGTTTTAAAAAATATTATTCTTAACTATATTCAGAGCTACATCTATATGTGGACAATCATCTTCAAATCTTAATGTCATTATGAATCCATCAACAATATCTTCCTAACTAGTAGTACCATGTCGAAGCTTAGTTTCCAGATACCAATTCTGAGGAATTTTCTCCAAGATATGGATGAAGCCATGCACCCATTCTTCTCGAAGGATTTCTCCCCAAGATACCATACAAAGTTGTATGTGGTTTCTAGGATCATTCTGATAATCATACTTGTTTGCGAGCTCTATTTCTACTTGTCGAAATCTTACCCACATCAACCTTCTACAATTTTTCCAATCTCCTATATTCTTCTTATGAGTACATCACCATCAAGCAGGAGCAACCATCAATGCATGATCCAGAGCTAACAATCTCTGACATTCGGGTACTCTTCTTTCGTAATATCTAAATAAAGTATTTACATCATGTTTGTCACCAAAATTGTTATACTTTTAACCTTAATTTCACCCTATTATGCCATCCAATCCCTCTGTGTTACCCATGGAACCTAACCCTTGCACTATGGTCCCTGTACTCCTTCATGACTTTTTATATTGTGGGTTATATGAACTTAATTATTATCTAAAAGGATTAAAATGTTTTATTTTTTCTTTGCAACTTATATATTTTATATAAAGTCTCAGATGTTTGCTTTCCTTTTTTTCATTGACCAAGATTTTTTATGCTGATTTCAATTCCCTTCATTAAGCTTTTGCAAGTATTTCCTTTTGAATGATTCTGACACCAGAACTCTCATGGTGTTATTTGCTTTTCATTCTTTTTTATTCTACAATCGTAGTTAGGAGAGATAGAAGTGAATTTGGAAAAATTTCATACTGCTAGTTGTCATTTCCCGTGCTACACCTCTAAGCTTACGTAGCCCTAGGTTGACAATTAAGTGTTGAAGGAGTTTTTTGATTTACAACTTTGACACCCAACATTTTGCCGCCGTTTCCGGGGAGGTGTTTAACATTCAGTAAGAACTTTCTGATTTTTTGTGCCATAGGGGTAATTATACTATTATTTTTAATGTAGTGTGCTTCTATTACTTAAAGGATTTCTTAGTGCTAATCTTTTTATTTCCCAACATTTGATTTGAGATTTTTGTTTCCTGTAATTTAAAAACAATTGTCATTCTTTTACTTAATTATTTTAAGATGAATGCCTAAAAATGGTAGGGGTATGAAGCCTAATAAGGGATGAAGAAACACTGATAAATCCAAAGATTTTTCTCATTTTGGGCCTTCTTTTATAGGCATAAATTCCAAACAGACATAGACTCACCACGCAGGAACCGTCCACTAGGATTGTGGAAACAGTAGTTCGAGTGTGACACAACTCAAAAAGGGGAAGAAGGAAACAAGTGGTGATCAAAAGACTAATTTAAGCCATAGTCAACCTTCTGATTCTGTTGGGAGTGGTTTGATTGGAGGTACAAAAATGGTAGAAAACGAGGACCACGCAAAATGGATTGGTGAGAATCAGGTAAGTGAGGAACAATCCACCTTTGGGTTTCCAATTGTGAATTCATAAATAGATGCACAAATGAAGAATATTTTGCCATCAACTCTCCCTCATTTCCATGGTAAGATACATGAGGATCCAGATTCTTTTCTATTTGAATTTGATATATTATGCAGAAGCTATGATTACTCTATAGATGCCCAGAAGTTAAAAATATTTCCTGCAACTCTCAAGGATTTGGCCTTACACTGGTTCATAGGATTAGGAGGAAATATTATAATTTCGGGGGACCAAATGAAGAGACTTTTTGACCAAATATCATGAATATTATAAAACTAGAGTAATGAAGAATGAGATCTTCACTATTATGCAAGGTGATGATGAGACCTTGGAAGACTATGTAGAGAGGTTTCTATATATCCTCCAAAGGTAAAAACATAAATTTGACCTACGTATTATTAGAACCTTGTTCTTACGTGCGCTTACTGAAGATTCTAGACATAATTTGAATTTGTTAGGACAAGGGGATATTGCTCAAAAGGATTTTGATCAAATTTGTGACTTGTGTAGGAAGTTCTCACGGAATCAATCCAGATCTGGTAAAGGATGCATATGTAGAAAAAATAAACCTATATCTACAGATGCTATGATCATTGGTTTGGAAAATAAAATGGACAACATGAAAATTGAAATTATGAATAATGTTAGCAAACAAATGGACTCTTTGAAATTTCAATAGAAATTGGTAGAAGAACAAGAGTCGTTGTCTATTTATTCTCCAAAGTGTAGGAAAAAACATATTTTAAGAGAATATATTGTTTATATTAAAGGTACTAATAATGTGTGATTTTTGCAGGAAAAATACTACCGAGGAGTGCCCTTCTATACCGAGATTGAAAGCAGCATGCAAAGGAGAGAAATCTGAACCTGAGCCATTGCATTCCATGGGAGCACGAAGAAATTGGCCTCAGGTAGGTATAGATATGGTTCTTGAACCTCCACCACATTTTTATGGTTATAGTGCACCACCATATTTCTATCATAATGCAAATCACTCTCAACCTTGGCAGTATGGACAACCTCCTCAACCTTGGAAACAAGGATGGAGGGGGTCAAATCACTCTCATTATTCCTACCCTACACCTATGCAATAATAGCCTACTACATATACACCTTATCCCATATCAAAAACATCTTTAACCTTCTTAACTCAAGAAAGTCAACCAATGCCACCATTACCTTTACCACCACCCTTTCGACCACCCCAACTACCTGCTCAACCGTTACCAAATCCTAATAATAAGGTGGTACAATTGATTCATTCCATTGGACCATTCCCTTCTCCCATCTATCAGACCTTTCTGGTTGGGATCCATGAGCTTCAATTAGGATCGGTAAGGGTAGTAAAACCAGAAAAACAAAAGCATTCCATGATGATTATCGAGGAGAAAAATGAGGGAGAAAATCTCAATCATTTGAAAGAATATGTCACCATTCGACCCATTGCCACACATTCAAAGTTACCTTCTTCTTCAAAATAGGCTCCCTACCCAGAGAGGCTATTTATGGAAAAAAATGACCCCACTCCTGAGTCTAGTCTGGCTTCCGAGCTTAGGAATATTGTCATAAAGGTCCCTTTGCTTCAAGCTATTAAAGAGATCCCCATCTATACAAAAATCATTAGGGACTCTATCTTAAGAAGCCAGAAAGGAAAAGAGTAGAACCTCAAACCATTTAGTTTGTTGGAAGAGCAACCGAGTTGATGACAGGATGTGCAAAAATAGAGAAATATATTGATATTGTAAACACGGTTGTTTCTATCCAAATAGGTGATATCCTTGTCCCCAATGTGTTAATAGACTTGGGGGTGGCCATTAATGTTATGACCAGGCAAACCATGGATCAACTTGGGTTGACCCATATTCGTCCTACCCCTATTGTGCTTGAACTCGCAAACATATCTAAAATCACGCCAGAAGGTGTGTTGGATGATGTGGTTGTTTCAATTGATTCTTGGGAATACCCTCCAGATTCTATTGCGCTTCAGCCAAAAAATCTTGTTGGTGAACATCCCTTGATTTTGGGATGACCATGGCTTGCAACATTCGATGCTTATATTGGATGTCGCTTTAGTGATATGTATATTTCCCATGGAGATGCTAGGAAGAAAGTCACCTTGTATCCACCTGCTAGATCTATTCAGGAGATCTAAGATACCTTATGGCTAGAATATGAAAATAGATATGAGGAGAATTGATATGTTTCTTTGATCCACCATCATATTGAGTCAACCCAAGAGGGGGAGATATGGGACTTCTTGAATAATCTAGATACAATGCCAAATTTTGACATGCTTCATCAAATATTTAGTCTATATTTTCAAGAGAGTTACCATTCTCAACCTTCTTCATCACATACTCTAGCAAGACCGCCCTGTACTCTCGAGCTTGAGACCACTCTTGTTGAGATTAGTCCAAGAAAATCCTTACACATTAGCTCAGATCTAGATCCATCCCAACAAGAGCAGCTTGTTAGTCTGCTGTGAGATCATCTTGATGTCTTTGCATGGAGTTATGAGGACATGAAATGCATACCTCCTGAAACCTGCACTACTCATATTTACATTAAGGAGGGGGCCCGACCTATTCGACAACCCCAAAGATCCATGAACCCTACGCTAAGAGAAGTTGTGAAGGAAGAATTACAAAAACTCTTAGACACTGATTTCATTTATCCTATATCTAATAGCCAACGGGTCTCTCCATTGGTGATAGTCCCAAAAAAGGATGGGAGATAGTGTGTTTGTATCGATTATAGAGAATTGAATAAAGCCACTCTCAAGGAATATTTTCCCCTTATTTTTACTGATCAGGTTCTAGATACCCTCATTAACAAAAAGTATTTTTCATTTTTAGATGCCTTTAGTGGATATAACCAAATTCAAATTGCACCCGTGGATCAAGACAAAACCACCTTCACATGCCCATGGGGAGAATTTCCCTACCGAGTGATTCTCTTTGGGCTGTGTAATGCCCCAGCTACCTTTCAAAGGGCAGTTCTGGCTTTTTTGCTAACCTTGAGTGTGTAGAAATTTACATGGAGGATTCTTCAGTATTTGGTGATTCATTCCAATAATCCCTCAAAAATTTATAAAAAGTTATTTTTCGTTGCCAGGAAGCTCACCTTGCTTTGAGTGATAAAAAATGTAGATTAATGTGGAAAGCCAGAGTGGTTCTTGGTCATTTGATTTTTGGCAAAGGTATCCAAGTAGACCCAGTTAAAATAGAAGTTATTTTGTGTCTTCCTACACGCAAAACACAAAGGGAAGTGAGAGGATTCCTAGGGCATGTGGGCTATTACCAAATATTCATTGAGAACTTTTATAGGAAAACTACCCCCCTTTTCCGATTGTTAGCTAAGGATAGCAAGTTCTCTTGGTCCATACCTTGCCAACAACCTTTTGAAACATTAAAGGCAAGGTTAGTACTAGCACCAATTTTTAGAGGACCTAACGGGTCCCTTCCATTTCATATTTCCTCTGATGTCTCAAAAATTCCCATTGGTGCAATTTTAGGATAGGAAGATAACCAACAATCCTATGTTATTTACTTCATCGCTAAAAAATTATCACTGTCGAACTAAACTACATGGTAAATGAGGATATTTTAGCTGTGATTTTTTCTATAAATAAATTTAGACACTATATTACAGGATACGAAGTATTTGTACATACTGATCATTCCACTATAAAATACTTAACGAATAAACCATTCACTAGTGGTAGAGTAACTAGGTGGTCACTTTTGTTACATGAATTCAATGTTACTATTGTTGATAAACTAGAAAAATCTAATGTTGTAGCTGATTATGTTTCTAGTTTGAATAATCTAGGTGAAGTAATCCTTGTTGATGATGATTTCCCTGACAAACATCTTTTTTCTATGTCAACAAACTCTCCATGGTTTGCTGACATAGCCAATTATTTAGTCACAGGAAAGACACCACCTCACTTACTAGCTCGTGAAAAATGGAATATCATCCAAAAAAATGCTTCATATTCCAGGATCCAAGGGGACCGCTTTTACACTAGACCAGATCTTATCATTCGAAGATGTGTAAGAGAGGAGGAAGTGTTTGGCATTCTGACATTTGCCGATAGTGAACCTTGTGGGGGTCATTTCATTGACAAGATAACTACATGTAATATCTTATGAGCTGGCTATTTTTGGCCTTCCTTGTTTAAGGATGCCAAACAATACGTCAAACGATGTGATAGTTATCAGTGAATGGGCTAGCCTGCCCATGCCAATGAAATGCCTTTATGTCCTCAGGTTATGATTGAGCCTTTTGAAAAATGGGCTATTGATTTTGTAGGACCAATAAATCCAACATCTTTAAATAAAAATCATATCTTGGTTTATACATATTTTGTTACAAAATGGGTAGAGGATAAAGCTATTTTTTTTGCTATTGAAAAAGTTGTTGTTGAATTTTTGTTTAATGAAATTTTCGCTAGATTTGGCGTTCCTAGAGAGATTGTTATTGATAATGGACCAAAATTTATTTCTTATCTGGTTCAAGGTGTTATGGATCAATATAAAATTCGGCACAAGAAATCTATGCCATACCATCCACAAGCAAATGGCCAGGTGGAATCTACTAACAAGTTGATCGAATCCATCCTTACCAAAACAATAAATCTACATAGAAAGGATTGGTCCAGCGGGTTACCTAAATCATTATGGGCTTATCGAACCACCTAGAGGAATAGTATGGGGCATACACCATATGAGCTGGTATACGGGAAACAAGTCCTTTTTCCAATCAAGTTCCAGATAAAAACTTTCCAAACTGCAACCCAATTGGGGATAGATCTCTCAGAAGCACAGCAACAGCATATATTACAATTAAATGAGTTGGATGACTTTAGAAGGGACGTTATTAAATAGAATGTGTTAGTGCAACCACAACGCAGCAATTTGCATGACAAGTGGATCAAGAAGACATAGTTCCAACCAGGTTATTGGGTACTCCTCTGTGACTCTAGATTTAAACATTTTAAAGGAAAATTCCATACACATTGGATGGGGCCTTATGAAGTGATTAAAGTTTTTGAAAATGGTGTAGCAAAAATCAAAACTATTGGTCGGTGAGAATTAGTATTCCTTTTGAATGGGCATATACTTAAGGTATATTTTTAGCCCCTCACAAAGGAATATTTTATGCAACAAGTGTCGAGTTGTAAAAAGGGTCTCTTTCACCTCTAATTACCTCACATTAATTTTTCAATCTAGGAACGTTTTGTTATTTCAAACAGTGTCTCAGTTTGAGGCTATCATTTGCCAAAGTAATGCTAGTAGTATAGTGCTCAAGAAAATACAATAGTGGATGGATGTTTGAAAGAAAATCTACTTACAACAAATATCTTGAAGCCTAAATCATTCATTCGGAAAAATAAGCAATGTATCAGTCAAGGGTCCAGTAACAATAACTCATCCCTTTGGAAACTGATGTAACCAAAATTAAGGAACAGATCGTCAATCTAGGGACTAGACAGCAAATGCCAATGCCCACTACAGTTTCAGATTGTTCTGCACACCAAAGAAAATGACAGGAAATGGAACAACAAAAAAGGAACAGCAACTAGAAAATGTAACAACAACTAAATTTGATGAAGAACAACACCTTAATCTACAGAAACAAGTGCAGCAGTATTTATCCTATAGAATACTCAAAGGATAAATCAAACAGCAAACAGAAATGGAACGACAACCAATTATCAATGAAATATAGAACAACGCTTAGAGCCTACGATGTTGAGATAAATAATACACACACAGAGATATTAAGAAAAACAGTGATCTGAGTCTAATACTGCAAGTATTAATCCCGATTAGAAAAGGTAACGATCACAATTCATAATGGAACCGTAATATCAATTGAACAGCAATTGTATGCAGTATAAACCATAGACAAAGACAGTAATACTAGCTTAAGAAGGTTACAACTTGATTACTCTGCAATTAAACAACAAGAGCATTTTGTAGAGAACAACGACGTTACATTAATGACTTTAAAGAAATAGAAATACATTATAAGATCAGAATGCACATTACGACTTTCTTGTTGCAGAGAATGATATATGAAATATAACAGAGCTGCAATATAAGATAACAAAACACACCATATTACCGATTCAAGCTGATAATACAAACCACACAGGAACTAAATATAATGATACAGGAGAAAGTGTTCCACCAGGGCCGGGCCCTTAGCCTCCAGGGGCACACCACTTGAGGTTATTCTAGGATCAAAGATGAAATAGCAACCAAGTTTGTATTAATGCATAAAACAGAATTACAACGGATCACTGCTCAACGAGAGTCGATGATCAAAGTCTCAAATTTAAGAAAAGTTACATAGAAACATAACAGACCACCCCCCAGGCTAACAGTTCTGCCCCTTTTTATAATGGCCAAGGCGGAGATGTCTAGGTGCAAAAATAGTTAAAGTAGCGATCCCTCAGGATCAAAGGATCCTGAGGGATTCGCCAAACTGTTGACTCTCAGTTATCCCTTTACTTTCTTGTGCCGAGATGATACCTCTATTTCCTTTTCTTGGCTAATATGCTTTAATTTGGTTTGCCTTGTTTGCATGTGGTTCCTCGCCAAAGGGACAACAGTTATCTTGGGCCTGTCCTTTTCTTTGGGATGGCAGTCTTTCATTTTTCCCTCTTCCTGCATAAGAAATGACAATTGTTAGTGTTTTCATTTTGCACATTAATCTTACATATTTTGTCATAATTTCTTATTATCTACCTAGTTCATGATGCAAAGGGTTTATAAGTTTTAATGAAAAGATGCCAAAATAATCACCAAAAACATACCTTCTTTAGTACTCCACACACCCCCCTGCTTACCCTTTTTCATGCCCTCATGAAAATATTGTAGTTGACATGTAAGGCAGTGAGAGAGTAGGCTAGAGATGGGATCTCATGTGGTGGTCTACAACCATGATGCATAACTAGGTGTTCAAAAAAATTGCCTGTCTGACCCTCAGGCATCTCATACAGGGCTTGGTATCTAGGTGTAGGGTGCCAAATAATTGGACTCCGGAATCTATATCCTAACTAGGATGGCCCTGCCCTCAAGATGATTTCACCATACAGGTGCAAGTGGTCGGTGGCTAACTTAAAATTTTCATAATTAAAAGGTTCCTTGAGTTGGATATTCGGATTAGAGATCTGATATCGAAATTTAGCCGCATCAATGGCAAGGTCTTTAATAGTAAGAAAGTATTCTATTCCCTGCTGAGTGATTGCTGTATGAATGGGTTCTAATGCTTCAATCACGCCTAGAATTCCCATGAGGTTCTTATGTTTCCTCCACAACTATACTAGATTCCTAGGCTCAGCTCGTACCCACAAGTCTAATCTGTTTTCTTGGCTTTGGAAAGCATTATAGGCTTTAAGCCATTTAATTTGATTAATCCCAAACGAAATAAATGCCTGCAATTGGATATCCCCAATGAAAGGGTCGAGGTTTTTCTCGGTCTCCTGGTCTAACACAAGGTTATGTAGATAGAATTCACGCAGTAATATTTGAACCTTTACCCCGTAGTTCTTAGAACAATTTATAAAATCATCAATGGTATTAATCTGTATAGGGGCGCCTGCTTTGACAGCCTTTATTTTCAATTGCAAATATCATTCCAATAAAAACAAGGCATAATTCTTAGCAAGGGCTCTACATGCTAGGACGTCAGTGTACAAAGAGCATAAGGTATCCATCCGTTTGATAACTATATCTAACCTACGAGTTACCTTTGCAGCTTTTTCTTCTTCCTTTCGCCACCCTTCAAAGGCTTGGCTTTCGGATAAATTGACATTCCTTAACTGTTGCTGTAATTCTTCATACCTTTCTCGAGGAACCGTCTGATCTATGAGTTTTTCTCTTGTTTGCTGAGCTTACATCAAACCCTCTCGTAGGGTTACTATCCTCGGATCACTATCCCACATGGTAATGGTGAGCTGGAGGTTCACCTGAATCTTCCTATTACGTCACCTTGCATTCATAGTCTGCATCCTTTCAGAGGGTTGTGCCTCTGTCTGAAATTCCTTGCCATCGGTCAATATATCATCCATTTGTACTTCAATATGAGTAACAGTAGAATGTTGTTCCTTTTGCTTTTGAATGGCAGTCTGCTCTTTAACAAGAGTTTGAACAACAGATTGTTCTTCAACGACGGTTTGAACAGCAGGCTGCTCTTCGACAGTAATTTGAACAACAGATTGTTCCTCAGCAGGATTTTGAATAGCAGGCTTAACAGGGGTCTTTCGAACCTTTTTCTTCGGGGGTTTCACTGGAGTAGTTGCATGTATTTCCCCATAAGTTCTCTTTTTTCTCTTTATTATCCTCAAAATCTTGATTTGCTGCCGAAGTCGAGCTATCACATTTAGTAACCTTTGATGTTCTTTTCGTAATTGTTTGATTTCTTCTGCTTCCTTAGAAGGAACAACTGTCTGTTTACTCGAGCCTGGACTGCTATCCTAGCCAATTCGCTGGTTTTCCTCTTGGGGTGCTTCTTTGATGTTTTGTTCGGGTTGCTCAAAGGTAATAACCCTAGTTGGTTCTGTTATTTCCTAGGTGACTTCTTTTTCCGCCTCCTCTTCTTCCGGGATTTCTTCCAGTGTAGTCTGGATAGGAACTGATTGTTCCTCCTTCGTATCACTTTTCTCTCCTGTCATACTTTCATCATGAACAGGCTGACTTTCCTTTCCTACCTCCTTATCATATAATTCTTCGGGTGCATTTTTATCCTGAGCAGAGTGTTCTTTTGGTTCTTCTTCAACATGGAGGTCTGGTGGGCTAAGAGGTTGGCCATATTCACCCATATTGGCCAAAATTTTGGCCAATTCATCTTCTCTCAATGGATTTTTCAATGGGCTTCCTTCCCGCTGCTTTGTTTCGTCCTCCTGCTCAGGTTGCTTGATTTCTTCCTCCATTTTTCCTTCCTCATTTACTTGTATTCCTTTCTCATTTTCTTCTCCTTCTAATTGTGGGGGTTGCTCATCCCCTGAATCATCTATCTCTACTGGTTGGCTGGTATCCCCTTGGGAATTTTCCAGCCTCCCTTTAATCCGTGCTAATCGGACTGATTTCCTTCATTTTAATGGGCGATTTGGTGTATTGGTGGCATGCTTACGCTTGGGGATGGCATGGTCAATCCCTCGACTATCATGGCAATTAGCTCTTCCCAGCTGCTCTGCTGCTGGGCAAGGATATGGCTAACTCTCAACCGTATTAGCCCATGGTGACTTACGACTGATTCTACATGTTGTGCCTTGTTCATGCTTCGTGCAACATCATGAAGTAATGAATTTAAAAATGTAGATAAGTTTACAGAGCACTTCTACTTTAATACGGCTAAAAGTTTAAGGTGTCGTGGTCTTACCACGTCTTTCCTGCCTTCACAGGTGATGTAGCTCTGAATAGTCTTCGCCAATTATGCCCATGGTTCTCTTAATGCTGCTGGTAGAACCCCCTTTCCTCTTATTGTCAGGTTTTGGCCTTCATCCTGGAATGCTTTTATGATCTTTTGTAGTCTCTCCTTCTTTAACGTCCACACAGGTCCCGCGACTGGCAGTCTCGAGACCTCTACAATTATGTCATCGGTGACTACTATATGTCTCCCCCTTACTGTGGAGTGATCTTCTTGCAAGCTCTACAAGAATTCTATTGCTACGGTCTCATTGGATTCCTGTAAACGATTGAGATAAGTTAACCAACCTGCTTTTGCCAGAATTTTTCGTGCAGCGTCAGAGATTGTTAATACTTGTGGTTCTCTTCGAATTGATCTTCCTCCCATGTTTTTGGTTTCCCTGTAAAATCTTCAGAAATGGCAATGGAATAACAAGTTGTTCAAACTGTTATAACACAAAGAGACTAACAAAGCGTAGGACTTGCTCAAATTCTAAATAACTTTACTAATAGTCGCAGAGCATACTATGGAAATGGCTTAGGAACAGCAAGCCATGCAAAATTAAAAAAATAGTATACCGTTGAGCCCTGCTATTCCCAAGTACACAATTTCCCGAATAGCAGTCTGACACGTAACCCAACGAATAATGAGGTTAACCTCCCCCTCGCAATGTGATAGGCCGTCCCCAACAGTCAAATAAAGGAGTGGTGTGATGATCTGCTCTGGAACAGAGTCACAAAGGAACAACGTATGGCAACATGCCATGTTTACAAAAGTGGCAGGTTACCGAAATCGAGGAGTATAGTCGGATCACTTAACAAATAAGAGACTTTTGTGATATGATTCGAGGTTGGGAGGATAGGATGGCTGCCATGCACATAGAGTCTCATGCGGTCATTGTCAACTTTTCTGTCATGATTGGTGATAATAGATTTAGATGTGTTTAATGGTTTGGGAAATAATATACATACTCTTATGTGATTTATTACAAAGGTATAAGAGACAGAAGGGTGTTAATAATTACCTATTGGTGTATAAGTAATGTGACTTCAATACCATTAACAGAGCTCTACTGCCGACAGGTGTCCATAACCTTGGCAGAGTTGTTTGTTTCACCCATGGAACCATGATCCTTTGTGTATTCCTAGGAAATGTTGTGCGATGTCAAAATGTAGGCCATTATGCTGGCTTGGTGACCAATTAGCCATAATGCCATTCACAAGGAAGGAGTGAAAGGTGGGCAGGTCGGCTCATGATGAGACCTTCTGTTCCAAGGGCTCATTATTTGATGTGTCTTTTGGACCATATCCCTAGTGTGGTGGCCATAGTGGGAATGCCACTTCAATTTCTTCCCCATGATCATGGTAGGCTAGCTCTTGATGAGACCCCATATCCTGCATTTGACAACTTATATAAATAAGTCATTAAAACATCATTTTTTGCTTTCTTTTTCTCTTTCATAAAGTACTTTCCCATTTATACACAAAGGGTGGTTCAACACTCCTTAAGAGTAGGAATGGTGGAAGAAGTCTTAACATCTCAATAGGAACATATAAACCCTTTGTTCTTATTCCTGAAAAATAATCAAAGAAAATTATGAAAATTTAAAAGGAACCAGCATGATAAAGATAACCAATCAGATCAGAATTGATGGAACAATGACGGCAACAGTAATGGGTAAATGTGTCCTTCCCTCTATCCTCTTACCAATTCAGAGCAAATTCTTGTAAAAATAGCAATTTTATAATTTACTGATTTCAATATGTTGTCGTTTTGTATCCATTGCATAAGTGCATAGTTGTATTCCAAAAGACTTGAAATAGTAGGAACAGTAGGCATCTTTAAATTAGAACCGCAAGGGGAGAAAGCATAAGTAAAAGGAATACGAGGATATTGTATTTCAAAAAGGAAGAGCAAAAGAATACAAGTGGTGTTCCTTCTAAAAAAAGGAACAACAGAAAAATGCAAGTGTCGTTCCTTTGGAAAGGAACAGCAAGAACTGAAAGTGTTGTTCCTTTGGAAAGGGAACAACAAAAATAAAAAATGTTGTTCCGTTGGAAAAGGAACAAGAGAAAATACCAATGTCATTCCTTTGGAAAAGGAACAACAAAAATCAAAAATTTTGTTCCTTTGGAAAAGGAACAACAGAAATCGCAAATGTCATTCCTTTGGAAAAGGAACAGCAAGAAAATAAAAAATGTCATTCTTTTGGAAAAGGAACAGAGAACAACCAAAATGCCATTCCTTTGGAAAAGGAACAGCAAAAAGGAAAAGTGTCATTCCTTTGGAAAAGGAACAACAAAAACGCAAGATAAAAAGAACGGCAAAATTAAAGAAAAATGAATAGCTAATCCAAAGCGTGTTGTCCCTTTAGAAAAGGAACAACAAAATGAAAATGTTGCTGCTTCGAAAAGTAACAGCAAAAATATGTACAAAAATAATTTAACAAAACAAAGAAATTATGTACAAAGTGTAAAAAGAGATGAATCACTTAATGAATCACAAGTGATGAAGACTTCTCTCCCTCTCCCAAGATTTCCATATTAGAGTCTTCGCGTAGTTGCTGGCAGAAGGATTCCCGAGTAAGTGGTTTGTGATAAAGTCGAACTCGGTGGCCATTTGCCTTGAAGGCATATCCAGAACCGTCAATAGTGATTAGAGTAAGAGTACCATTGTCATGTACCTTCTAGATTTCGTATGGCCCTAGCCAATGAGTTTGAAGATTCCCAGGAAAATCCTGAAATCTGGAATCGTACAAAAGTGCCTAGTCTCCTTCGTAGAAGACTTTGCTTTTAATGAGAGCATCATGCCATTTAGCTCACTATTGTTGGATCAGTGTAGTGTTTTGAAGTGCAGAGAGCCTGATTTCATCTAGCTCATTGATCTACTGTAGTCGATTAATCTGTGCCTCGGTTAGGTCTAAGCCAACTTCTTGTGTTGTTCGCAATGTTTGGATTACGAATTCTATGGGAAAGATGGGTTGCTTTCCAAACACTAATTCATAAGGTGAGTAGCCGATGGTGCTTCTCCATGTTGTTCTATAAGCCCACAAGGCTTCTAGTAATCTTGCAGCCCAATCGCGTCTATGTGATGCAATGGTTTTTGTTAGGATTGCTTCTATTATTTTATTGTTGCTTTCTACCTGAACATTTGCCTGTGGGTGGTATGGAGTAGTGATTTTGTGCTGGATATGATAGTTTTTGAGTGTTGCAGCTATTTTGTTACCAGCAAACTGTGGTCCACCGTCTGTAATTATATCTCTTGGAAGGCCATAGCGCACAAATATATGAAATAGGAATTGTATGGCAGAATCCTCTGTAGCTCTCGGCAATGCCTCTACTTCAACCCATTTGGTGACATATTCTGTTGCCACCAAAATATATGTTTTCTAGTTCGAGGGTGGGTTAATTGGTCCAACGAAATCGAGGGCCCATCGCTCGAACGGTTCAATGACTAGCTATGGGTTCAGGGGCATTTCATCGACTGACCAGGGTGTCCTTCTCTCTGGCAACTGTCAGAGGCTTGGATGAATTTCTTTGTATTTTTGAAAATTGTGGGCCAATAATACCCTGTTTGTAGCACCTTATGTCCAGTTCTCTTATTGGCAAAGTGTCCGCCACATGGTCCGTTATGACAGGCTTTCAAAATATCCAAAAATTCATCCTCCTGGACACATCTCCTGATGTGCATATCTGCTCCTGTATGAAACAGGTAGCCCCCAATCCAGGAAAATCGAACACTTCACTCGACAATCTATTTTCGCTCATTGGGGGTTAGATGTTTCGGTAATTTACCTACTGCTAGGTAATTGGAAACATCAGCATACTAGGGCGTTTTAATGACAACAGCAAACAAATGTTGGCCTGGAAATTGATCCTCAACTGCTGCTGCGTAGATTGGATTTGTCATTCGTGAGAGAAAATCAGCTACAGGATTTTATTTTCCAAGTTGATCCTTGATTGTAATATCAAATTCCTACAATAAAATGAGCCATCTAGTTATTCTGCCACTTGTGATAGGTTTATTTGCTAAATATTTTATGGCAGAATGATTTGTATACAAAATAATAGGATATCCAGTAATGTAATGCCTGAACTTATTGATAGCATGTATTACAGCTAGAAATTCTTTTTCAGTAACAATATAATTCAATTCAACAGGGGATAAATTTTTTCTAGTATAATAAATTGCATATGGTTTTTTATCCTCTTCCTGCCCAAGGACTGCTCTAATGGCTGTATCTGAGGCATCTGATGATATTTGAAATGGAAAATCCCAATTTGGTCCTCGAAGGATTGGGGCTGTAGACACAAGTTTCTTCAAATCCTGGAAAGCACATTCACATTTTTTTGTCCAAAGAAAGTCAACATTCCCTGTTAGTGCATACAGAGGTGCAACAATATGTGAAAAATGTTATATAAACCTCCTATAATAACCAGAAAATCCAAGAAAACTGTGTACCTCCATTTGAGTAGTAGGAGTGGGAATTAGCAAAATTATTTGGATTTTGGCTAGGTCTACCTGAATGCTAGCTGCTGAAATATAGTGTCCTAGAATAAGTCCTTCAGTCATCATCATATAGCATTTTTCATGGCTTAAACAAAGCCTGGTAGCAATGCAGCATTGTAGGACTTTTTCCAGTGTGTGAAGTGCTAGATCAAAATCATCTCCGTATGGTGTAAAGTCATCCATATATACTTCAAATCCATCATTTATTAAGTCTGCAAAAATGCTAAGAATAGCCCTTTGGAATGTGGTAGGAGCATTGCATAAGCCAAAAGGTAGAACTCTGTAGGCAAAGGTTCCCCAAGGACAAGTAAAAGTGGTTTTGTCTTGGTCTTCAAAAGCAACCTGGATCTGATTGTATCCACTGAAGCCATTTAGGAAGGAAAATAATTTCTTTCCTACCAAAGTGTCTAATACTTGATCAATGAATGGAAGAGGGACGTGGTCTTTTTGTGTTGCCTTATTTAGCTCTCTGTAGTCCACACAAATCCTCCACTTCCCATTATTTTTTGGTACCACCACAAGTGGAGAGACCCATTTACTATCGGAGATAGGGTAGATGAAATTGACATCTAAAAGTTTTTGAAGTTCAGCTTTTACCACATCTTTTAGATGAGGATTAAGTCTCCTTTGAGGCTGGCGAACAGGTCTCACATATTTTTCTATATACATGTGGTGTGTACATAATTGGGGATCAATTCCTTTCATATCAGGGTAGTCCCATGCAAATGATTCTTTATATCTCCTCAATAATTGGATAAGCTTCCTTTCTTGTTTGGAGGTGAGGTTGGCATTAATGTTTAAGATTTTTCTTGGTTCAATTTCCACAATTTTACTATTTTCAACATAGGTAATAGGTATTGTTTGATCATGTGTATCTTTAAGAATATCTTCTTCTAATTCGTTATCGAATGCTGCCTCTATCATGTGACATTGCGTGTGGGATCTAAATTTAGTCTAACTAATAAAATTATTAATGGCATCATCTTCTGTTTGGTCTTTGAAATCAAGTGCCTCTTGTATAGTTAATAGAGATCTAATGTTGTGAGTAAGGTATGATATAGGGTGCTTGTTAGTTTTTATTATCATGACACTTGGCTGCGCTGGAGGATATAAAGCTAAGTTTTTGATATTTTCTCCTCTGGTTATCATCATATTGCCTTGTCAGCATCCAATATAAGCATCGGTAGTTGCAAGCCAAGGTCTACCTAAAATCAATGGATGTCCATCAAGTCTATTTTTGGAATTTATTATCAGAAAATCGGTCGGATACTCCCAAGAGTCAATAGATACCATAATATCATGTAGTGTGCCTTCTGGCCTAACCACAGATCGGTCAGCTAATTCTAGAAGAGTAGAGGTGGGTTCTAAAAATGTAATGCCTAGCTTTTGGCAAGTAGTAGTTGTTAAGATATTGATTGTAGCTCCTAGATCAACTAAGGCATTGGAGAAGGTTTGACCATAAATTTGTATGGTTACTACTGGATTTCCTAGGTCTTCGTATTTAATGGTTGTTTCTTTTCATGATAATAAGTCAGATAGAATACCAACTACTTGGATTCTTGGATTGTTTGTTATATTCCTCCTTGGTTTCCTTACACATAATTCTTTAATAGTCTTTGCATATATCGGGATGTCTTGAATGGCTTGGAGGAATGGAGTTTTAATGTACAAGTTTTTTAATTCTCACAGAATGTCAAAATCAGGATATTGTGTAGGTTGAGGTATGATTAATCGTTTTGGAAATGGGGGAGAGGATGTGGTTGCTTGATTATGAATTTTTTGTTTATTCACATCCTCTTCTTGTGACGATTTTTCTTTGGGTAACTAATTTTCAACATGAACTGTCTTAGCTCCCTCGGTTTTAATAATACGCCCAGATTTTAGCTGAAGATCATTACACACCCTTAGATCAGCTCCTATTTCCAGTGTTTCTACAATTTGTACAAATGGGACCGGTCTGTTATTTGGATTAGGGTTGGGTTGGGCTGGGAGTTGCGGTCTGATCCGGATTTAAACAGGAATGCAACAAATTACAGAGATAACCATATACACAAAGATGCAATGGAAATAATACTTCATTTCATTAATGGAAAATATTGAAACATGCTTACAATCAGAAATGGAAACAAACTAGCTAGGGCGATGGTAGCTTATCTCTGAGAAGAGATGTGCTGGCTACATGCCTCTGAACTGTCTTACAATGAGGCTCGAAGGCCTATTTATTGTTGAGAAACAATGAAAAACCCTTAACATTCCAAACCTAACCCTAGGAGATGAAACACCAAACTGTGGGCCCCGTTTGGGGGTAAGTTGGTACATCAACTTCCCGGGGTCGTAACTTTAGCATATGATCTCCGTTTGACGCGTACAACAGCTCATTAGAAATATCTATTCGAGCACTATCATTGTTGGAACGGGCAACATTGGTCCATTGCATGGACACATGTTGCCCCCGGATTCCCCAAAAAACATCGTTTAGGGCCTCAAAACGGCTCCGGAAGTTCACGACCCGAAAAACTGCTAAAAATAGTAAGTTGTGCTACAATTAAGGAAACTGAAAATGCTGAGAAAGACAATGGTGGTGGTCCAGGTGGACTTGGCAGGTGGCCACCAATATCCACCTGGATCATTCCTCCCCCCTTAGGAAGCAATGGTCCCCATTGCGTTGAGCTCCCCCATGAGATGAGGAAACTTCTGCTAAACCTGTTCCCTGGTGAACCACTTGCCCTGCTGAAGGAGTTGGCCTGCTTTGACAACTCGGTACAGTTGGATATTCTGTTGGC
>APFE030258391.1:93048-111889 GCA_000404065.3 Pinus taeda
TTAAAAATAAGCCTCTTCGAGGGGGTAACCTCCTTTACATTACACAAATGAACAATTCTTATATGATACAAATGACAAAATCTCCTTTCTATATATAGGAGTCTAAGGGGTCATAATATAATCAGAGCTGACATAACAATAACAATGTAAGGGCATAATAATGACAATAGTGGGCCTCTATGGGGCACAATAATAACAATATGGGGAATACATGGGTACAACAATATAATAAGGGGGTTGTACAAATAACAATAAGGGGTTACACTAGTAGTATAGGGGCCTAACAACCAAACACCATTCATGTACTCATGTGATAGCTAGCAGCATTATCATAGTTCACCGCTAAAGATTATTCTAGTCAGCAATCTGCACACATTCCTTGTCAAAGATCAGTTGCACTCTAGATTAGGCTTGGAGCATTAAGGAAAATGAGGAATATGGAGGCTGGGGTTTCAACCAGTTTTATCCTCCACTAATAGTTGAGAGCCTAAAGTTGTAGTCTTGTTAATTTATGTTAACGAGCTAAGCAATGTATATTTAATAGGGTTTCTAGGTTAGAATAGCGACAATACTCTGTAGAATTTTTGCTTGCACTGTAATTTTATTTCACCATAATTCTAGAATGGATCCAGTAATCCATGATGTATATTTGCAACTACTGAATTAAAACAAGGGGCTATTCCAATTGATTTATTCCTATCTCAATATTTTACGAGATGAGTTATTTGGGTATTTGATTTTCCAGCTCTCGTAAAAAGGGAAACGAGTTGGTTGGCTAGGGCCCAGCCAAGCCAGCTCATTCACCCTCTATCTATAAGGTGTTATATATATCTATAGAGAGAGAGAGAGAGCAAGAAGTATTTCGTTTTATTAAGATAACATATATATGTTGTCTTCATATAAATTGTGTGCTACTCGGATCCGAGTTTTGATGGTGTGGGTGTGTTCATCTATTTAAGATTACTGTAGTATTTCTTTCCTTTTGATTAATTTCATGAACTCCTTTCTGCAAAGGTGTGTTTCAAGTGTGCTTTAATCCTGCAAGTGTGAGTTGTTTCGGGAAGAGTGTTTATTCCTACAAGGTGATTTATTTCCTTTACACAAGTGTGTTTAATTTCTGAGTACAATTTTGCAAGTAATCTCGGCAAGAAAGTTTGACTTAGGATTGATTCATAAGTTATATTTCCCAGAGTCTGAATGAAACCCTATTTACCTTGCGAGGATTTGTAACTGTGTCTACTTCCCTACGGGAATAGCCTAGTTGAGGACTAGAATCCATTGTGGGACCTTTTGAAATAAAACCTCCATTTGAGAAAGGCACAAATCTGGTTTAAATGGTGATAGTCGTCTAAAAGAGAAGGGATGCTCTGAATCTTAGATTAGATGTTCATGCTTACATGAAGAAACTTTCTGTTGCAATAGAGATTTCTTTTGGATTTAAGACCTCTGTGGTTAATATCTTATAACTTAGAAATCAGAGAACCCACAGTAAAAACCATTTTTCCGTCAACGTTTCAAATCCCAACAGGGATCCATCATCAGGACTATTTTGAATGTTGATAGTAGAAGAGCTCAGTGCGAGATTTAAATAGTTATGAGGTGAGCTTGTTTTGTTTTAAGGAAAAAATGAAGGTCGTATGCTTAATAATTAATAATTAATTTTATCCAAATATTTAGGCTTTTATCATTTTTTTGGTAAATTAATATTAATATTAAATAGTAAAGGTGAATATTATTTATAATAATTAATAATTTTTAAAATAAATAATTTATAATCAAGGTAATTAATAATTTTTAATAATTTAAAAAATAATTTATACTAATAATAATTTGTGATAGTTTACAATTTATGATAGTTATAATAAATATAAATATATAAATAAGTAATATAATAAGTATTATATAAAATGTTCACTACTATATTATTAACATTTATAGTTATAAATATAAAAATATTAGTAATTAATTATGTTATAATACATATTGTTATTATAATAAATAGTAACAATTTTTAATTAAATTGAATATTATGGGATTATTTTAGGGAAAATTAAAGATTTATTTTTTATGAATTAATAATAGTGCTAATAGTTTTATAATAATTTAAATAATAATAATTAGTGATAGTTTATAAGTAATTTTTAATAAGTATAAGGTCATAGTGATAATAATTAATCATTAGATAATAGGTAATAAATAATATTATAATAATATAATAATTTGTATTAATAGTTAGTTAAATAATAATAAAGTTAAATAATTTTTTTTTTTGGTATGAATTAATAATAATTCCAATAAAGCTAAATCATAAAGAGAGAGCCCTCTCTGAGTATAGGTTGGCTAGAACTTGTACTTAAAGTATTGATTTGTGGTTACCTTGGATCCTTTTCCTTCTTCCAACAACTTCAAGGAAAATCTGAGTGATAACAGTCGTAACCCTAACCATCTGCATAGGCCAATCTGATTCAGCATGACATATAATATCAATATCTTAATGTAATAACCCTAATTATCAAGTTACTATCATATAACAACAACAAGTTAACCTATCATGCTTATCAACAACATATAACATAATCATCAGGTTATCTAATATAAAACAACAATAACAATGCATACAACTACATGTTACTATCATTCTTGACTTTCTGACACATGTGAATATAACTACGCTAATCAAATAACATCTGTCATGAATGTAACCATAACATAAAAATACATGTACATAAACCTAATGCATATAACAATCCTTGAGTTACATACATGCATGCCAAACATACAATAATTGTATGACGATCTACTCTTACCCCAAAGTTAAATTTTGCAACCTCATTATGATGCTCTGCATCTCCTTCTCTATCTCAACCAACACATTAGCACCATAACAATCAATAGTGCCATGATGACCTAAATTTCATACAATGACTTCACAAGGCATGTTTGACCTACTATTAAGGCATAAGTATAACCAAGACCGTACATGCATAACAACTACATATAGACATATAACACATAAGTACCAAACCATATCCACATCATTCTAGCTAGGGTCCAATCATCAATGCAAGGCCATATCAACTTTAAAAACCATGACCTCATGCATGACAACAACCATTACTCCATGGTACACATTACCATATGCAACCATCAACATGCATAAGCAATGCCTAATCAACTACACATATGCATGACTGCATGTAGTCGAGCATTAGCGACCAATTATTGTAATCAACCTACAAGACTGATGCATGTAATCAAATAACCAAGGATGAAACCCAACTTACAAGGATGTAATCAAGCTACATATAATTGTATAACCAATCTTATATTCATGATGATGCATTCCATAAAACCGACATCAATTTCCTCATGATATTACTACCATCATGACCAATCATTAGGTAATGAAAAAATCACATGGAATGCATGTGTAAGAGACACACACACAACTAAAACACATGCATGACCAACACATCCACCCAAGGAGAGCACAACCATGCTCTGATACCATTTTGTGGTATTGGATATGACACAAAGAGAACAAAACCAAACCCAAAGAGAGCGCAACCTAGCTCTGATACCACTCTGTAAAACCCCCTCCCAGGTCTACCCAAAGTAACCATGCCAACTAGGGTAAACATGAGGAAAGATGCTACTATGATCATATTCAACCTCCTATGTGACCTTAAGGAAGTGGAATCGACTAAGCAAGACCTTATATACCTCCTATAAGTGCTTCAGGACCCCTAGGAGCTAATCCACCACTCCAGGTGCCCAACCCCTGAGTCAACCTAGCATTTCAATTAATTATACCCAAAGTCACTCCCATGACAAGACATTCATGCGGATGTAACCCTATAGTCGCTCTAATAGTGCCTGCAAGGGAGAGACTACAATCTTTCTTAGCTAGTTCTATGCCTCCAAACCAATGCCTAGAACTTGATGAGACTCTCCAAGAAATTAAATGACACCAAGGAAAATCCTCTAACACAACTTTATCAAGGGCTTGATCTAACCAAGCCTAACCATGACGGACATTTTGTCAAACACTTAGTAAACATGCAACTTATAGGTCTAGGATACAAGACAAAGCATAAATGACTGAAACCACTTATGAAACATAACTAGAAGGATCACATCCTTCTCCATTGAGCTGTAAAATCATCAATTAGGTCTTGCATCCATCCATCTAACAATTACAAGTAATTACACGAAATAACTATGACATACAACATTCATTCAACCATGCTTATAACCAGCATAAAACCATGTAAATATCAAAGATAAGACAACCATTGAATCCACGTATAAATCAGTAAGATAAAGTAAGAGAACTTAGGTTTTAATACTCATAGGAAAATCCGACCAGGTTCGAGACCTCCATGTACCACCCGACCATAGAAATGGCTATACCAGAGATTTATTTTAGCCAATCACCCTCATGCCATATTCCAAGCATGAATTTGAGATTTCATAGAACGACCAATCCAAGAAAAACCAAGAGAATCTAGAGGTCAAACCACCTCCACCCTCGTCAAACTATGATCACACCAAAACTAGTGCTTCGATCACAACCGAACCAAAATTGGAATGCCATCTAGAATCCATCACTTTCCTTGAGGAATTTTATGTCTCCTTGTCTCTCAGGCTTTACCACAATCCAATCCTGGATCACTAGGCCTTAAACCGAGACCAGTCTATCAGGATTTACTGCAACCTAAACCCATATCACTAGGTCGTAAATTGATACTTCTCCCTCAGGATTTATCGTATATCCCTCCAAAACCGGGCAAGGAATTCCTGGGCCTTTGGGAATGAACCTTGAGACCACCTCCGCCCCAGATTCCAAAATAAATCCAACACACCAAAGCTCAAAAACTGAAATAAACATCCCAACACCATGGAATCTAGCAAAAGGTAAGGCTAAGCTGAAAACCACTGTCATAACCTGACAAAACCGTGCCACCGAAAACAAGAGAACCATACACCAACATGAACAGCTATGCATGTCCAAACTAGCTAGGAAATCACACATGCAATATGTTACCTGCAAGTATTCCTGTTGAAGCTACCTGATCCTTCTCTTCTTATTTGATCCTTTCTTTCCTTTCCTTTCCTTTCCTTTCCTTTATTTTCCTTCCTTGATCCAAAGCTAGAGTGCTCCAAGAAAACTCTAAGTGACAAAGAGTGTGAGAGAGAGAATAATGAGAGAACTCCAAACTTTCCCTAACCAAGAGCTTGCCAACTGATCCTCAAAAGCCTTTTTATTAATGAGACCTCTAATTTCTTCATTTTTCATTATTTTCCTTCATTTTCCTCCTCACATGCAACCTATGACTTTTTACCTTCCTTTTCTCCTAATTTCCTTTATTTTCATAAATAAATATGCCAAAAATGCCCTTTTTTCCTTTTAATGCCTTTTCCTTAGCCGTTGCCAATTTCCTTAGCAAAAACACATATCTAGTGATGCCCACCAGGATATATTTTCCCAACATTTAGCTTGAAATAAGTGTCCCTTACCTGTGGTCTTATTTTGTCTTTATTAACGTTTATTATATGAACTTTTCACGAGGGCTGTTACATGGAATCCCTCTGGCCCAAAGTTTGTCTTCATTGGAGCATCATAGGAGGGCAATAGTGGAAAGAAGTCCCAAAGGAGTTAAGGAGTAGCGGTGGGCTGTCTAGAGTTGTTCACAAACAGAGTTGTGAACAACTCAACAAGAGTCCCTATGTGTTGAGTCATTAATGAAATAATGAACAACTAGAGGGCATATTGGTGAGTTGTGTTCAATGACCTAAAGGACCATGATCCATCAATAGATACAATGCTACATATTTGGAGCATAAGGACCAAAAAGTGTGTCCAGGGTATGATTCAAACAGTCATAATTGTTGACTACATCAACTAGATGGTCGGTGTATCTTGCTCATGGTAGTTTGTTTGTCATAGATGTTGACAACAAGCCCTAGTTTGTATTCTTATATTTTTCAATAGAGAGATTTTGATGTCTAATATGGGAATCCTAAGGAATATTATAAAATAATAGTGGAAATAATAAAATAATATGAGATTACATCATCAAACTTAAGAGGGGAAAAGGAGAAAACTATATTTTCAATTGATCTCCCTACAGTTTTACTCAAATTTTGAGCAGGAGTACTCGTTCGATGCATAATTTAATTCCTCATCTAAGGAGTACTCATGTTGCATACTTTCGATCGACCCTACTACATGAGAAATGAGAAATACATGAAAAACATGATTGCAAACAGGTTTTTCATGTAGCATGGTCCATGAAAATTATGCAACATGGGTATTTCTTAGACAAGGAATTAAATTATGCATCCAACAATTTATCTAGATCAAAATTCGAGTAAAACTATATGGAGAGAAGTTGAAATTAGGAGTTGAAAAAGAAGTTTTTTTATTTTCTTATTTTTTAATCTTTTTATTTTTTTACTCCAAAATGGTGAATCATCCCCCATGGTTGTTGTCATCATATTGAATCTTACTGGTTCTTATAAAGTTGATTTTGGTTGTATATTTTTTTTTAGGGCCATTTTAGATCTCAAAATTTCTCTAATAGGATGTATGCAGGCCATTATCCCTAGTACAGGAGCCCTAGACAATTGTATTATAGCTTGCTAATATAACAAAGTTGGGTTGTTGAAAATTGTAAAAAGTTGTCTATTTTGTGCACTAGTTGATTTACTGTTGCTTATATTCTGTTGTGAAAAGTAGTTTGTTGTGGAATTTGTATTGGTAGTGTCAGAGATTCTGAGACCCTAACCTAGATTCTCCAGTGTCATGGAAAAACGACACCCCTTTTGTGCAGTGACCCACCTTCCAAGTTTAGGAATCCCCTTCTCTGCTTTCCAATCCCTCTGGTGATCCATCCCTTAGGTTTCCTCGCATTGGAAGAGTTTCATAACCAAGGAATTTCTCTACCTTAATACTTTCATACTAGTTATGTCATACTTCATAGAATTTTGTGGACGTTATTGGTTTCTAGTATCACCACAGTGGCCATGTTCTTGACATTTTTCAGCTCTAGTATGCTACCATGCACTCCATTTATTTTAAATTTATTTTTTATTTATTTAAATGTTGTTGTTGTTTTACTTGTAGTCAGCTTCATATGCTTGTATTGGGTAGTTTGATGATTCTTTTAAACCATAAACATATAAATTTTATGTGATTTATCACAAAGAATTTTTTAAACAATTATAAAACATATCTCTATTAGCAAATTTATTCATGAGGTGAATCCATTCCATTTTAATTCAATATCTATAATAGAAAAGCCACATCAGAAAATAATTTCAAATCGTTGTAAATTAAAACTTTTAAATTCAATTAAATCATGGTTTCTATTGGAAGTTTTATTAAATGGAATAGTTGATACTTATCTCTAGTTCTCTGTTTTCCTTCTTAATTTTGCAATCACTGAGGGGTGTATGCACTCCATAGTTACACACAGTCTTTAGCACCATATTTATCGAACAAGCTCCACACGATCTATGGCTAAGAATTACAAGTATCCAAAGCACATTTCCACCTATTGTGCAATACAGGAATCGGGAGCACATCTCCAGCTATTGTGCATGGGAATATTTCTCACTAGCTAGTCACCTACCAACCCTAGTTACCACTAATTTGGGTCTTTGACCTGTCACAAGGATTCCTTGCATGGGGTAGTCATTAGAGTCTTATAGATAGTAGCCATATTTAATTCTCTAATTACTCGTAAATGGAGTCTTATAACCAAGTACCCACTTGGCATACTCCCCTGCCCTGCTCATGGAGTCTCATAGTTAAGGTCATGGTTTTGACTTGCTCCCATGAGTTAAACAAAGTGTCACCATTATCACTTCTTGGCAATATTCTTCCTTCCTGGCTAGTACATCATGCCAGCTATGTCACAACATTTAATTTATTTCAAGAGACCTACACAACATTTCAAACCAGAAATTTTAATGGCCCTTACTCCACCCAGAAGCCTGATGTTGGGTGAAGCCCAACTTGGTCCAAGTTTTGGATCAAAGACTTTTCATTTTGAGGGGTGGAACACGTGGAGCTGATGAAGTTATATTCATCATGTGGTGTTTTAGGGGCTTTAGGGTGGGTCAAATCCCCTTATTTTGTAATGGGTTTCGAGTATTATTCATTGTTTTGTTGGATCCATGGTATGTGGACCATGGTTTTTGTCATTATGTAATGTATATAAGGATATTTAATACTTTGTAATCGAATAATGTCATCATAAGTGAATTGAATCTCTGTATTCACATCTATATTCTATAATTTTGGGGAAGGCTTTGCAGCTGAGTACGCGGAGGCTTGGAAGAGTCTGCACCTGAGTGCGCAAACCACCTGCAGCTGGGTGCGCAAGTCGAAGAAGAGCATGCATTGAAGATATGTATTAATAAAGAAGAAGTCTTTTGAAATATTGTGTATATTTATGTGTTCATTCTTTGTTATTGTTATTACTGTTATGCATGTTTTTTATTTAATTGCATGAAAGAACACATGTTATACTTTTTTTTCTGTTATTTGATGTGATAAGAGTAATTTTTTAAGATTAACCATAAGTGCGAAGTTATTCATGTATGTGAAGTTGTAGGAAGGTAGAAAACATAAGTAAATACATGAACACAACAACGTGCATATCCCTCTGGTTGTGGAAACCTGGTTTTGCAACCTCCCATAACCGCTTCGGGTGAGACTGCGATCTAATTGCAAGTTGTTGCTGAAACGACGATTGGTTGAGGGTTTTGTTGGTTTGCAACACACTCTGAACATTGATCAAGCCCCCTCAAACCAGAAAACGGTTATGTTGTTGGGATATTCTTAAGGGATATGTTTTAGCACCCTTCGAAGAAAGAAATCCAGGAGTGGGTTGAATAGAAAGAAAGAGAATTTATGGAAAAAGAGAATAGAAACCCTCGGTTATCAACTGAATATTGGTTGGAGAAGTATATCTTCAAAGAGAAATACAAAATCTTATTTGGTTTGTTCCACATTGAATTGTAGGAGTGGGAATCTAAGTTGACTAAGCATAAGACTTGTTTTAAGAATGAAGAACCTAAGGAGTGGAATCCTGAATTGATGCAAAGACTCAAAAACGTCAGTAACAGTATTTCTAGGGTTGTTGATTTTGGGATCGATAGAATTTTGGGAGGATTTATCACTGAGTTCACAATAGACGTGATCATGTCCTATAGTGAAGTTGAATGAAGATTTTTCAAAGGACCATGAGGTAAGTTCTTAAAATATTTTAATCTCTGGATTAAGATGTTATTGTGCGAAAAAGGGATTTTGCAAATGTAATCATATTAATTTTTGGGTGAAGAGGAAATAACCCTGAACCAGGGTTTATGTGAAGTGAAAAACGATACAGAACAAATCTGAATTTTTTTATTGAAACTAACTATAGCTCCCTGTTAGGAGGATATGAGATTGAAGAAGAAAGAAGTAACCTTACAACCCCACAATATTCCCATGCAGGAGCTAAGAAGAATCAGGGCATCTTTGGGATTCCCCATCCATCCATTCCCCTTACACCCCATCCCCCTCACCATAATTCCCCTACACCTATACCTCGTTGCCCTCCACCTAGCCCCCCAAGAAGAAACATGGCCGATGACATTATACTGCATATTTTTAGAGGACTAGGATTAGAGGATCCTAATTAGTTTTGGTTTGTAGGTTATGCAGTATGGACAACAAGACATATCATTAATGATGGTGTAAAGAAGTCGTAGCTTGTCACATCGCTACGAGAAAGAGCACTGACCTGGTATATGAAATAATCTGTGACTAACCTGATCGCTTCGTTGGATGAAATTAGGAAAGCATTGTTATTAGAATTCAAGAATAAGAAATGAGAATCATTGTGTATCATAGAGCTAAAATAAATCAAATAGACAACGACTAAATTCAATGTGTGGGAGTTGGACCAATGATTCAAGTTGTTGATGGGTAAAGTAAGCTTTGATATACCCCCACAAAAGCATAAATAATGGTTCACAGCCACACTAATGCCACATATTAGGTTACCAATGACACAACAGAAGATCGTGAATCAAGATGAAGCATTGGAGATTGCGATGAAGTTGTAAGATTTGTCGATTGGGGATACTCATGTAAGAGTGTAGAAGATATAGAGTCAGCTACCCAATATGACCCTGGAATTGCAGGACCTCGAGAAAGGTAAAGAGACTAGTTCAGAAGTATGGAATACAAAATGAAAATTAGAGGGTCATTATAAGGATCAATGCCCCACGTTCACAGATTATATTGCAAGTGGACCGCCTAATCCAGTAAACCCAGGTCTGTGGTACGAGATTTGTAGAATGAGAGGCAAACATTGCTCTGAAGACTGCTACCTGTTACAGAAGTATGTACAAACACCGAAGTAGTTGTTTTGTAACTTTTATAGATTAGTAGGCCATGGTGACAAAAATTGTCAAAGTTATGACTTAATGATGGAGCGCACCATTGATAATTATAGACTACAAGCTGAAGGAAATACACACGAGGAGCAAGGCCAATATGCTAATTGAGGAGGATTTCAAGGATGAGGATGAAGATGTGGAGGAGGAGCTAGCCGAGGACATGGCCAAATTATCTGTTACAATTATGGACAGGTCGAACACTTCGTAAGAGACTTTTAGAACCCTATGACAACTGTCAGTTACCGTAAATCTTTTGATCATGTGATAGAAGAATGCCCCGTCCTTATTGCGAAGATGCAGGAGAAAATAAATGAGAAACCTACAACAAATATCCAAATGATGAAAACTGAACCACGGGAAGATCAACCATGCATCAACATTATAACGCGAAATGGAGCTAGGACTAGAAATGATAAAGCCAATGGGAAAAAGGAAGTTGAACTGACATGGGTTAAGAAAAATTATTGAAAAAGCTCCAGCATTTGATATATTGAAGGAAAATCAATTGTTCATGGAGGCGTGGTGAAGATTGATGGATGATGGAGCCTCGACCTCTACTGCACAACCGACTCGGAAGGATAACTGTGAGATAGTACTGGTTGCGACACAAGATGTGGATCTGAATATTTTGAAGTCTTTTCTACACACTTGCATGAAGTTATTAAGAAATCAGATGACTATAGAGGGATTGTAGGAATTGATAGATTCATGTGCTCCTAAAGAGGTACCGCAGAGTGAGATGTGTGCGGTGAATAACCTACATAGACACAAGAAGTAGACTGGAAAGGAAATGAGGCTTACAATGCAGATTGGAGAATACGACATGGATCTGGTTATCTTGGATCTATGATCTAATGCCAATGTCTTGCCGAAGCAAAGTTGGGAATTGATGGGTAAGCCAAAGTTGCAATTATCAACTATCCAACTAAATATGGCCAATCAACAGAAGATCGTCCCTCTAGGAAGATTGTCAGGAATCACAGTAGACATTGATGGGGTGCACACTACCACTGACTTTAAAGTGATTGAGATTATGGATGACAGTAATCCCTACCCCACATTGCTTGGATTGGATTGGGAATTTGATAACATGGCTATAATTAAATTGATGAAAAGGAAAATGATATTTGAAAGCAATAATATGAGAGTTCTTATTCCATTAGATCCATCTGAGGGAGCCAAATATAATAAACTTGTTAGAGAAGAATACAACGCGGATGACATCGACAACATTTATTAGATAAAAAAAAAAAAAAAGAATAATGGATCAACCCTAATGCGGATGGAAAGCTAAATTGGGAGCAAGATAATCCCTTCACTTCAGATTCAGAAGAGAAATTGGAAAATTAGTAGAACAGGTTGCATGTAGTGTCTACAAGGCGATGTGAAAGGATCATTAAATTAGTGTGTTATATGAAAACTGAGGTACATGACTTACCTTTACATGATGGTTTGGATCATGTGTTGGGTGTTGGAGTTGTAATTCAACAAACTCCTTCATCACTTAATTATCAACCTGGGGCTACGTAAGATTAGAGGCGTACCACAAAAAATGCCAAGACTAATGATATGAAATTTCGCCAAATCCACCTCTATATCTCCTTATTATGCTTGTAGAATAAAAAAATGAAAAAAAATAACACCAGGAGAGTTCTAGTGCTAGAATCATTCAAAAGGAAATACTTGCAAAAGCTTAATGAAGGGAATTCAAATCAGCATAAATAATCCTGGTCAATGAAAGAAAGGAAAGAAAACATCTGAACCGAGTATCAGTGTAGTTATGAGACAGAAAAATAATCAAACTTTTAGGCACATTTGTCTCTATTACAAATTTTCCTTCTTGTACTGAATTTGCATTCTTGCACTGCAATAGCGTTCCTGCACTAGAACAGAGTTCTTGTACTGGAACAATATTTGTGTACTAAAACTAATTTCAAGTACCAGAAGTATATTCAGTTCCTGCACTGAGTAACCTTACTTAATACTAGGATTCTAAGTTCTTGTACTAGGGTGCATTGTTCCTATACCAGGGTATCAATTCCTGTACCAAGACATATATTCTTGTATTAGAGAACTAGTATTCATGTACTGAGCTTCCAAACCACTTGCATGAAATGTAAAGGGTGATAACTATGAATTGATTTCAAAGTAAACCGGAGCAGAGAATAAATCACACATAATCACAAGACTCCTCTATTATTATTCAAACAAAAAATCACTTCAGGAATCAATCAACATGGACAATGGCATTGAGATTAGTAGTAGCTAGTTTCCCTTAATCAGAGAAATTAAGATCTCCAATGCTTCCTAGGTTTAGCTCTTAATAGGTAACTTTCTCCCCCTCCCTTTCCTCTTAGGCTTATTTATCAAGTCCTAGTTTATTTTATTTCTACTGTTTCTCCTAATAATCAACCTCAAAATATTAATAATTAATATTTGAATATATAATGATTAATAATCTATTAAAATTATTAATAATTAAATAGTCAAAAATTTATATTGTGTACTATTATTATTAATTATGACTAGTAAATATTTTTGGGATATTAGGCTAGTTATGACAGCTTGGGGGGTTGTGATTTTGTTTGGTGGTGGAATTCAAGAGCAAATGGATAGAACAAGGTATTTCAGGCCATTGGGCTATGGAGTCAACTGAAGATGGCTTAACTGGATCAGGTTGATTTAACAAAGGACAAATTCACAGGGAAAGATAGCTAAACAAAAGACAAATGATAGTTTCAAATGGGTGAAGTGGTCTTGAACAGGGAGGAAGGGCAACTGAGAATCCTTCAACAGGTTCAAGATGATGAAAAGGGGGTGCTCATTAACAAAAATCAATTAAGTATTATTAGTTAAATGGTCACAGTGATAAACCATGAAAGCAAGGAGAACTTAAGAATTCCCTACCTATAATAGCCTAGAATAAAACATTAAGAAAAATAAATGATTTGAAGACAAAATGCAGTAAAGCTCTTTCTAAAATATAACTTTTCATTTATCATTCAGATATGAAACACATAAGAATATTGATTAAACCAGAAAAACTGTAAAAACACAAGACATAGAATACTTATTTGTTTCTTGTTTAACACAGGTATCCTATAAAATTCCTTTGCTTTATTACTTTGTTCCATCCAGCCATACAAAAGTTGTTCAACAACACTTCAATTCCAAAAGTGCATTGTCTACAGGAAATGTCTAAGAATCCACCCTCAATACTTTGAATGAGGAAGTATTTATACAAATGTTTACATCAAAATATCTCCTAACTAAGAGAGATATATTCTAGGAAAACTAAATATCTTTTACGTGAATATAGAGACAGATGGTCTCGAATGTAGAAACAGAATGTGAACTGATTGTTGTTGTCCCTATTTTTGTTGAAGGAGCTGGAGGCAGGTCCTATGAAAGTGCATCTTGTTGTCGTGCTAGTAACTCTGTGCTGGACATTTGATTTTATCTTTTCACTGATACTCTTTCACCTGTATCTGATACTCTTTACCTGTTCACCATTGTTCACCCTTTTTACCAAAATTTACTGTGGTAATTATTTCTCTTTACCTCACTTATGTCATGGTAATTTACAGGATGTCAGTCATGTTGGACGACCAATCATCTTTTGGTATTCTTGTCCTTGTTAGCTTCCTGTAGATTTCATCTGCTTTAGTATATTTCACAAAATTGGGTTGCACTGGGAATGGGTGCTTCACTTCATGTTCAATGTAAATAAGGTTCTCCAAACCATCCTAGAGAGCTTTCCCTGTGGGCAATGCCTTGACTACAGATGAACTGGACTAACAGTCAACTTGCTGATGTAATTTGTTAATGTAGTTAATCTGAACCATTAGCTTATCATTGATGACTAAAGGACTTGGGAACCATTTACTTTGTAATATGTCAAACTTCCTCATGAACTCATCTATGTCTTCCTGCATATTTTGACATCTTCTTTCCAGACCTTGCATCAGATTTCTCTTAGTCAATACTTTCTTTATTTCGAGGATGGCAGCAGTCTTATCCTCAATGTTTAATTGTTCCAACTGTTGCCTGTTTCTACTATTTAGAAAATGGATTAACTGGATTGCCTATTCAGGTTTTCTACCCAATTCCTCTCTGGCCCTTTGAACTTCTTCAAGAGCAGGTTTAACTAAATCAATTTGTTCAAAAATAATTTGAATGGATGACCAAATATCATTGATGGAATCAATGATATTAGTCCACAATATATTCCTAATGTCTGTCAAAGGCTTTTCAAATGTAAGGTCTTTCTCCAGTGCTTTAATCTGTTGGGTCAAGCCTTTTTTTTTCCTCATCTCTTCTGCAAAATTTATTTTTGATATATCATATTTCTGCTACAAAGTAGTGAATTTCTCTTTCACTTTCTGCAGTTCTATCACTTGGAGTTCATCTCCTCCATGGATTTGATTAAGTCTTTTGTACTCTATGTTGGTGTACCTGTTACTTCTATGGGTGCAACTATTGCCAAAGGAATATTTGGTGCTAAAGCTGATGCCAATGTAGAAGGGACTGCTATTGAAACTATAGGTACTACAGTCTGGGGCTGTGGACTCACTCTGCCTTGACTATACTGCTTTCTCTAATTCTTGCTCTGTTTCTTTTAATTGCTCATTTAGCTTAAGGACCAAGTCCATAAGCTCTTCTTCATTTTTCTTCTCAATCACTTCAACAATCTGAGGGTGAATGAGTGGTGGCAATTTCAATTGTTTCCTAACTGCAGCTATATCTTCATTCTTCCTTTTTATTAGTCTCTCTGCTGCCTTGACAACCTTTGGGTCATGGCCCAATTCAATAATTAGCTCCTCCAATGATTTGATTCTATTTTCCTTTGCCTGTGAGGAGTCCTTTTCCAATTATAATTGGGCAGTAGTGTTGCTCATTCTTTTTCTTGATTTCTTTAAATTTTCCCTTTATGTCTATAACCTTCTCAGAAGAAGACCTCAGGGATGAAACTTCTATGCTTTGTTTCCTTTCCAGTTCTTGCCTTTGTGAACTTGAGGGTGTCCCACCTATGTGTAAACTATATGTTCCATCATTTCTCATGCTCTCTGTAGTTTCTCCAATGAACTCTTCCTCTGAATAAGGATTCAACCTTTGGCTCTTAGCAAAGGTTTGATATGTAGGTCTAATAGAAGGGGTAGTAACTTCCCTATCTCTTTTCAAGTTCTTTTCCTCATTCAAAGGATTCTGCACTACTGGGGGATTTCACATGTTGGTCTAAGTTGGATGTGGCAGTGGTGGATCTAACTCTACTGATATCTCAGGCTGCTCTGATTTCTTTGGTTGCTCTATTGTTTTTGGTTGTTCTGATGTAGCTGGTTGTTCTGCTATTGAGGAGCTTTTTTCCTGAGTTTCCTTCTGTGAAGGCTCTATTGTGGGAGAACTGGTTTCCTGGATTGGCCTTTGGGAAGACTCTGCTACCACCTGTTCAAAAGATTCCAAGTCAAGTCTCTTCTCCAAATCTTTCATCACATTGTCAACCTCAATCTAATCAATATCTTGTTCTATCAAAGTCCCTTCCCTCCATTCATTCAAATTTTCATACTATTCTATCTCAAGGATTCTATGATGGATATAGGGTGACAATTTATGTTTCATTCTCCTGTCACAAATGAAACTATGAGGATCATATGTCCAAGCAAATATTTTCTTTAGTTTCATTGTTGTTTCTATGATTTCTTCTTGTCTTTTCCCCGCTTCTCTATTATAGCACACAAATGGGCCTAAGTGGTCTTTGATCTTAAATTGGGCTTTTTTCTTTGCCTTGGTGAAATGAATTTGGTCAGAGTTTATCATTTTCCTGTAATATTCCAAGGCAAACAATCTCATAGGGACATATTTAGGCAGCTTGAAAGGAGGGAGCTCAAAGCCATATATTCGGATCTCAGTGTGATTCTGGTACAGTTACTAGTCACTTCTCTTATACTGCTTTGATAGCTGTAATATTCTCTTGATATCATCACTGATACTTGGGGGAGAATGTCCTGTCAGCATGTTGGTTACAGGATAGATAAATTGATTTATGAATTCATTGTATGAATAGGGAGAAGTGTATGAGTAGTGGAAGATGGAAGTTCAGAAACATTGATCTGGGATTACCTCTGGTATCAAGCTTATTCACAGAGAATGGAAATTTGTCAGTTTGGTAATACAGGAAGAGGTGATACAAGACTATGGAATACATGAAAACTCTCTCATTTTCCAATCTCATGAACTGATCATGGATTTTGTCAGTTATGAATGCAACACAATCATACTAGGCAGCAGGAAGCTGGCCAGGGGTGAAGATAGTCATATAAGCAAAGGTAATTTCATCTACATATTCATTGGTTGTGAAACCAAGAATATAGGCAATCATGGTAATAATAGCCCTCCCTGAACTTGTAAAATCACCTGTCATGTAGGGTGGAGGGTTTTCTAAAATGTATTGTTCTAACATGAACATTTGGCAAACTCTGGCGATCTCTGAGCTGGATAGTTTGGAAGATTTGTCAATTAAATCAGTAATAGACAAAGGGGTAAGGTCCTAACTGGGTTGCAACTGCAACATTTCATTGATGGAGTTTGTTGTAATGGTAAAAATAATTTGCTGGTCAGGGTACATTATAGCTCTGAGATTAGGGCTGTAATTGGCATGGCATTGATGGACAATGTCTAGGAAAATGTGCACAGAAGGGAATTGGTACTTTGGGAGATTTGATTCCCATAAACCAATATTGTCAACATTATTGAGGTAAAAGTCCCAGTGTTTACAATGCAGTCTCAAGGGGGAATCATCAAATGTGAGGTCTTTGATATGGAATTCCTTATTAGCTAAGGGAAGGTAGTCCAAATCCCGGTGAGGAGTGGTAATTGGAACTACGTTGAGGGCCACGGGGGTTTCCATTTCTAGTTCTTGTGGATTTAGAGATGGAAATGGGGTTTTTGAGTAAAGTTGGTGAAAACTGAGGGTCCTGGGAGTCTTTAATTTTAAGTTCCGCAACTGAATTACACTGAATTTTGGGGTTTTCAACGTAATCACGGAGGAAATTAAGTATTTACAGGGTTTCTGGAAGGAAACTGGTAAGTACTTGTTTATGGAGTGGTTGGCAATGGAGTACTGGTTCACTAGGTGAAAATGGTGGACTGGAGTGGCGTTGGACTGCAATTTTCGGGGTGGTTGACGGTTGGAGTATGAGATGATCAATTTCACGTTCTGGTTCCATGCATGATTTTTTAGAATAAGGACAGAAAATAGATTAAATTTGTTTTTTATGCGAAGTCAAAGTTTTTTTACGGGTTTCGTGATACGGACAAGAGGCGTCAGTGGAGAGGCGACTTGATGTTTTGTCATTAGTGGGAGGCGGTAAGCGGGTTTCATGGCACCGCTTTTGGAGGGTAAGTGGTATTTGGGGGGAGCAATGTGATTCCATACATCTTTTGACACGTAGCATCGACATTGTTCATGAAACCGCTCACATCGCACACTAAAGGTCGACCAAAAGGCTCGCATGATATATCCGATGGCCGTTGGATCTGAGGGATCCAATCGAATGGTGGTCGGGGTGCTGAGGTGACTGATGGATAACGAAGGGCAGACCTGATAATAATTAAAAGAATTAATCATATCATGGTGATTTGATTGGTTGGGAGAGTTATTAATTAGTCTGGATGACTAAATTAATCCTCATTAAATGGTGGTGGGTCGGGTTCTTAATCAACTACAGATTAGTTAATTAATCCCATTTATTATTTGTTTTATGGTTATACTTAACCATCAGGGTGGGATATGTAATAATTTTGGGTTTTGCATGATATAATAATACAGGCGTGGGTAATTTTCTTTTATTTGGGAATTATATAACAAAACATTAATAGTTAATATGGCCAAATGAATGGGAAAGCGTTAAGTCCAATGTTTTCCAAAAGTATTGTTGGCATTATGATACATATGTTGTACTTGATGGAAACCCACTCATCTCAGATGATAAATTATTGTGTAGAAAGGTTATTTTCTGGTTCCGCAGATGCACAAAAGGTGCAAACCAAAAGTTCACGCACTTTCATGCAGAGAAAAGTTCCTTTTCATGCAAAGAATAGTTCACGCACTTTCATGCAGAGAAAAGTTCCTTTCATGCAGAGAAAATTTCACACACTTTCATGCAGAGAAAATTTCATGCACTTTCATGCAGAGAAAAATTCCTTTCATGCAAAGAAAAGTTCACGCACTTTCATGCAGAGAAACGTTCATGCACTTTCATGTAGAGAAAAGCACATGCACATGGGAACTCTTATGGTTGGTTCATGGTATTAGTCTGATAGTTTTTGATCCTATGGTTTTGGTCCGTGGTATTGCATCCAAAAGAATTGAACCCAAGTATTGGGT
>APFE030258391.1:120081-130732 GCA_000404065.3 Pinus taeda
CCCCCCCCCCCTCTCAGTATTATTTCCAACAAGTATTTCATCATATAACATATTAACTTAGGCTAAAGTGTATAAAAGGGTTTTTATGAAGATTTATTTCAATTTCCCTAAGTAAAATAGGATTTTACTTAGGAAAAGTTTTATCAAAGGAATGAGTGATCTTATTGGGGGTAATGTTGATGAAAGGGACTTAAGTACTTTAGGCATTTCCAATTATTGGGCCAAGGGTCTGGTCCCTCCAAAAGTTAGAGAAATTCTATGAGCCCCTCTAACTATGGAAATTACCTTTAGCACTTAGGGAATTAGTGAAAATTTAGGGGAAATGAATGGGGAGGTTAATTATTGTGACTTTGAATATTGATGTGCCTTCAATGTGATACATGCCTTTGTCTAGTGATGAAAGTAAAATATTTAAGAATTTAAACTTAACATTCACCACACGTTTATTCTGCCACCATCATCTACTTACCCTAACTATTTTACCCTAGCATTTTCACTTCTTTATTAGGGTGCACTTAGACTGGCAAACCCTTTTCAAACTTTCTTTTCTTTTACATACTAATGCCTATCTAAGTCTACACTTATTACATCCAAGGGCTCAAATTAAATTGTTGAGCTCCTTTTATTCACTCTACCTATCTACTTATCTGCCAAGATTACACTATTTGGTCAAATATATATTCTCTATATCTAAAACATGGAATAACCAAGATTAAGCTATTTGGTTACCATGGATTGTGGCATAAGTGACAAGTTGCACACAATCTTTATTATACATAAAAGTAAATGGTAGTGGAATTTAGACTTGCACACTTTCTAGTATTTTATTTTTGTTGGGGTTCATTTTCTTTCATTTTTTGACCTCTTCTTTATTCTTTTTACACTTTTATTCTTTTTCTAGGGCATACCCTCTTTAAATTTTTTAATTTTTTATTTTTTTCAAATGTGGAAAACTTTTGCAACAAGTAAAGGTATGAACATATTTCAAAGCTAAACCAAGTCAATCATGATATATGACACCTATTGGTATAGGGGCATAATAGTGGCTCCACTTGGGGATGGCTTTCTCTGATGGGAAGTCAAGAATAGTGGATTAGTGGCCTCTGAATGACTTTAACTGTGCTTCAACTCCACAATCTTACCATCCAATCAACATTGGACATTACAAAGGATATAGTATGTACAGTTAGGAACATGGTAATATTAGTAGCTAGGATCAAAGTAATTCTTTAACATCTGATCATTGACTGGTCCTCCTTCAATTTCTGTACCATCTAACTCTTTAAGAAAATATGCATTGTTTCCTTTGAAAGCATATATGATATATGGTCCTTTCCACAAGAAGTCAAACTTCCCATGTTGTCCTTTGTCCTCTCTTCTTGAATCCCATCTCAACACTTTATCTCCAAGGTATAAATCTTCTGCCTTGGTTCTTCTATCAAATATCTTCTTGAGTTTCTCCTACAATACTTGGGATCTTCGGTACACCTCCTCCCTAGTTTTCTGCAAATTGATGGTCTGGTTTATCCTTACTTGTATATCATTAGGTTCCACTTGAGCTTCTTGTAGTAATTTCATAACAGGAATTCCTAAAGATGAGGGAAAAATTGCCTCCATCCCATAAACAAGTTCATAGGGACTAGTTCCAATGGATTTCTTGGTTGTAATCATGTCTGCCCACAAAGCATTAATCAACTTTTTATTCTAGGTTTTCTTATTTTCCTCCAATAGTTTTTTGTTCATATTAATTAGACTCTTATTGGAATATTCTGCCTGTCCATTCTCTTGGGGGTAGTAGGCTGTGGAATAACCCATTGTAATGTGATACTTGTTACACTTAAAGGCTGTAGCATTATCAGTAATGATTTTGGTGAGACAACCAAATCTGGACAAAATATTGGCCTCTAGAAATCCTATAATGATAGTATCTATGGCTTGTCTAGAGGGAATCGCTTCTATCCATTTAGTAAAGTAATCAGTTGCAGTGAGTATCCATTTGTGTTGACCAGAAGAGGGTGGATGAATTTCTCCAATGAAGTCAAGACCCCATTGTTGAAAAGGCTTCTCGATGGAAATAGGTTTCAAGGGTAAAGGTAACAATTTTCTTTTACCTTCAAAGATTTCACATTTATGGCACGAAGTTACAAATTTCCTCACATCTGCGAATAAGGTTGGCCAATAGAATCCAGCCCTTAGGATTTTATCAGCAATTGACTTCTAATATAGATGTCCACCACAGTCCCCCACGTGAAATTCTTGTAGAGATTTGTTAGCTTCATATTTTAACAAACAATTTAACAAAATTCCTTCATGATTTTTCAAAAAAAGAGTATTATCTAAGATGAAAAACTTTGAAGCTTTCATTTTCAAAACTCTGTTCTTGGTTCTAGATAACCCTGAAGGAGCTTGCAGGTTTTGTAAAACATAAATTATCAGCATACCAGGGTGAATCTGAAAAGGCATGGATGATCTGTGGAGTCGCCATCTCCCGCTCGTTATCCATCTTGGCAATAAGATTTATGTCTATGGATTGGCAATTAGTTTCTGCCATGAGTTTAGCTAATTCCTGACCTTTAATTAGCTTGGTAGGTTTCATCTCTATATCATACTCTAAGATAGCAGCTATCCATTTTCCTCTTTTACAATCAACTCGATCTTGAGTTAGTATGTCTTTGACTACTGCATTAAGAACATAAGCTATTACATGAGAGTATAATATATAGACTTTGAAATCTTTAAGGGCTTTTACCAATGCAAAAGCTTGTTTCTCCAGTATTTTGTATTTTAATGATGCACCTCTGAGAGCTTTACTAAAAACGGCTATTGTTTGTTCACATCCTTAATCATCCTTTTGTAGTAAGACTCCAGCTATGGTATGTTCTGATGCAAAAGAAAAAATGATGAAGTCTCTATCAAACTGTGGGCTTGTGAGGACTGTTGTTCTGGTTAAGGCCATTTTGATTTCTTCAAATGATTGCTTAGCCTCTATTGTCCATTTGATACTTGAATCCTTTTTTAGCATGTTATTTAATGATCTAATGAGTTTAGCTAAGTTAGAAATGAATCTCGTTTAAAAATTGATCTTCCCTAGGAAAACCTGAAGCTCTTTAACACTTCTTGGATGGGGTATCTGTAAAATAGCTTCCATCCTGGAAGGGTCAATTCGAATGCCATCCTTGGAAATGATGTGACCTAACATCTTCCCTTCCTCTAGACCGAACAAGGACTTCTTTGGGTTCAAGGAAATGCCATACTTTCTGCACTTTAAAAAGACTTGCCTGAGATGCTCCAAGTGTTGTTGATCTGATTTGGAAAAAACAATTAGATCATCAAGATATATGACAAGAAAATCATGAATTTCTTTTGCAAAGGAAATATCCATTTCTCTTTGCAATGTTGCTCCTGCAATTTTTAGTCCAAATGGCATTTTCATGTACATGAAAGTACCCCATGGTGTTGTAAATGTAGTTTTCTCTTGGTCATTAGGATGAACCAAGATTTGGTTATAACCTGAAAACCCATCTAAAAGTGAAATTCTAGAAGAACTCACTACCCTTTGCAAAATATGATCCATTTTGGGTAAAGGATAGTTATCTTTAAGAGAGACCTTATTTACGTTTCTCAAGTCAACACATAACCTTATTTCCCCTGTTTTATTCCTAGTAGGTACCAAGTTAGATACCCATTCTGAAAATATAATATGGGCAATAATCCCTGCTTCATACATGCGTTTGATTTCTTTCTCAATTGATGGTAATAACACAGGGTTAATTCTTCTAAGTTTTTGTTTAAAGGGCCTTTGATTTTCTTTCAGAGGGATGGTATGCTGAAAGATAGAGGTGTCATAGGATTTCAAATCTTTGTAACTCTAGGCAAAAACATCCTGAAATTCTCTCATAAGTTCAACATACTTTAGCTTTTGATCAGGAGGTAAGGATTTTAATAATTTTATCAATTTGGGATTGTCTTGTGTCCCTAGGTTATACTCTTCGATGTCTACTTTTAAAGGCTCCATTTTAGGTCTCTTTGGAATGTCGTTAGAGTCAAACAAATCTTCTAGAGGAGTCAATCCTTTGGGTAAATGATTGTCCTTTAGGTTAATAGCTTTTGTTTCTTCTTCAATTATTTCATCTAGGTCCATTTGTTTCAGGTTTTGAATTTCTTCTTGTGTGAATTTTGTAGGATGAAGCATATTTATTGAATCTTCTTCTGAAATGTTAATTTCTACCTCATTTATTTGATTCGAACTAGTAACTGTATCAACATCTATGTTAATGTTAGAAAACTCTTCATCTAAAGTTAGAAAATTATTGATCTGCTTATCACTATCAAAAACCTACCAGTTCTTAAGATTATCAGGGATGGTTGGCCGGTGCCTAATCTCAGCAGGATACTGATGATTAGGTTGAAAAGGTAATTTGTAGGTTCTAGCAAACATGGCTAGACTGTGGGCTTGCATGTTGTGTTTTCTAGGAATAGTAGCAAGCTGGGTTTCCAAAAAAGTGTTGAGAATTTCTATGACTGTTCCTCTATAATATCCTAGTCTAGAATCCTTGGTTGAGTAAGTCCCTTTAATATGTTTAATTATTAATTCTGAATCTCCCATTATAGACACCCTGTTAGAGCCTCGTATTCTACCATATTATTGGTGCATCTAAAATTTAATCTGTAGGCATGGCCTTCAGTATGATCATTTTCTAAATTGTACACCCAAAAGCCTACTCCTAGTTTATTTACCGAGCCATCAAACTCTAAATGCCAAAGGATTTCATGTTCATAATTTGTATCTAGGGTAATAGGAACTTGTTTAACCATGGCATTTGGGTTTTCATTGTCATCTGATTTTTCTTTGTTATTTGATATTTCTTGAATATGAACAGTCGATTTTTCTTTTTCAATTTCTTTTGTTTCTGTTGCTACAACATCTAAAGTATTTGAAGGATTGGCTTCTGCATTGTAAAGAATCAAAGAATCCATATCAAAGTGTACTGAGTAGATGGGGAAATTTTGGGGTTTTTCTTGACTACTTACAACATATTTCATCAATGTTTCTCTATATAGTTTCTTTGATTGTCCAAAAACCGATATAGTAGCATATGACATATCCAGTTGAAGAGATCCCTGAAGCTTAGCACCCCAGGATCTGGACAACAGCATGGCATATTTGGGTGGTATATCTGCTACCACTATGTCCATTAAAATTGTTTTTTCAGGGTATTGAACCAATGAAAAACACAAGTCTTTTATCAATCCTAAACATCTCACTTGACTAGAGTCAAAAGAAAACATCTCTTTGTATGGTCTAGTGATGTCTAGGTCTAGCTTTTCCATGACAAAATTGGGCATGAGATTATGAGATGCACCAAAGTCAAACATGGCATTGTGAAGAATCTTATCATGTATGTTTAGGCTAACTTAGAAGGGAGGAATTCCTCCTTCCAATGGTTTCCCATTCACTTCTGGGCCAAAGATTAATTCGGGTTGATCATCAAAAAGATTAACTGAGTCTTCAATTCCATTAATTTTCAGTGATCTATTGATTTGAGTTCGATAGGCATCATGTTTAACTAATTTAGATAATGGGATAGAAAATTTTAGCTTGCCCACTTCTATTTTCAGATTGAAGGGTTTTTCTATTTGGGCTTTTGGATTTCGAGCAGCAATGTTTTCTCTATTTTCTATGTTTTCTATGTCTTTCTCCTTTTCAATATTAGAATCATGATTTGTTGATTCTCCTAAATCAACCTTTGGAGGTTCTTCCACAGTTTCCTTAGAAGGGAGGGAAGTGGAAGGTTGTTCATTGTTTGGTTGATTATCAGAGATATCTTCAATTATGGGGTCATAAGGATTAGTGTTTGGTCTAGAAATAATTTGCAAAGGTTTGGTTACTGTCTTACCTTTTTTGGGTTAATTTGAGATTGTTTTCTTGTTTATTTCAGGGATATCAATTCTCCTACTTCTTAGATTGTATTGCTTGTGCACCTCAAAGATGGCTGAGTCATATCCCTGCCTAAAGTCAAATGATTCTCCTGATTGGGTTTGGAACTGTTTCAGTATGTGGGCCTCTTTATCAGCTTGGGATAAGAAAACTTCTCCTTCATCATCAAGCCCCATCAAATTAATTTGAGTATCTTCTTCTGGGCCTTCAGAGTGAGAAGCTTCTGCATAGTTCTCCTGGAAAAGGGGTCTAACGTTTTGGTCAGGACCATTCTTTCCAGTGTTATCGTTTTGATTTTTTCTGAAATTAGGATTTCTCCCTGCATTAGCTTGCTGGCTATCCCAAGGAGACTTTCTTTCAATTATTTCCACTCTGTCTCCTAGTCTATCCATTCCTTTAATTATGCCATCTAACTTTTGTTCAAAGGGTGAGCTTTATTATTTTAATGTTATTCTCATTTCACTCCTGGCCTTAGCTCTTTTGGATATCAAGTTGGCTTCAATGCTAACTGCTATACTTTGCATATCTTCCAAAGTAGGGGGATTTCGTTCTCTCAGCTGGAAATCCATATCAGAGTCAAATCCATCTGGGAATTTGATTAAGGCTAAACCAGGTGGGGGCCTAAGATCTAGTGGAATGGCATTATACACACTATTAAATCTAATGTAATAGCCTTGAACAGTTTCATGGGGTCCTCTTCTTAGATTTTTGTATTCAGATAAAATTTAAAGGGGGTCTTTCCTTTTCTCCCACCTGTTCAAGAATTGTTGATAGAGAGTTCTTATGTTATCTATACTATTTGATGTTAAGGCTCTAAACCAGGTTCTAACTTCCCCAAATAAACTTTGAACAAATATCCTCATTTGCACATCAGTAGTATCTATTTCATAAATTTCAAAATAATCAGTCATCTTCTTGGTGTGTTGATGGGCTGTATAGGTTCCAGTGCCATCAAAAGTAGTAATCTTACTTTGGCAGTCCTGGGGCATGGCACCTAAATTGGCTAGTAGTACCAGAGGATCATATTTGTTGGCCATTGTTTTTGGTAGTGGTGAAACAAAGGCTAGAGTTAGGGTAGTGGTGGATGTTTGAGTTGTGAATGGAGAGATAGAAGTAATTGTCAAATGTGGAGTGGTTTGAGGTTGAGAGAGATAAGGGAATGATGTTGAGCTTGTAGAAACAGAAGTGAATATGGAAGGGTTAGAGGCTTCTTCAGTGGTAAGATCAGATTGAGGTGAGTTCTGCAAATGTTGGTCAATTAAAAAATTAGCTCTTTGGATCTCGAGTTCTCTGATAAACTCTAGGTCTTGGACTATGTCTATTAATTTAGAGTCGGATGAAGTCCGAAACAGAGAGGTTTCAAAGTATTCATCAAAGGGTAGGTCTTCTAGGTAAAGATACTTAGCATGACAAGATTGAGATCTAAATATGGGTCAAGGGCTAACAGAACTTTCTTGTCTTCTAATAATTCTGGGGATCAGATTGGGGTTCTGATCCGAATTGGATCCATGAACATTATAAAAAATGCCATGACTATATCAAAATAGGACAAACTTCAAATTTGTGAATAATAAAGTGATCAAGAAGACCTTTGGATAGTGGCAGATTGTAGCCAGCAACGAACGACGAGGACCTCAGTCAATGCACATTGACCGAGGCCCATGGAGTCCGTGCAGGAGGCAAAACTGGCACTTGGGAAGCCGGGATCGAGAAACAGAGGGCATTTCTGACGTGCTAATTGTGCATCACTGGAAAAAACCCCTCGAGAAGGAAAGGCCCCAAAGCGCTCGGTCGCATGGAAGCCAGGAAAACCGCTTGGAAGTGCTAAGGTGAAAGGCAGATCCCGCACTCCAAAACTGGTGGTATATCGAGGGTACCCTTGGGCGATAAGCGGATTTGGAGAAAAACGAGTGATTCCATTCAATGCCCAATGCGTGGTAGGCGGATGAGAGAGAAAACCACCACTCATCGCACACTAATGGTCGAGCAAGTCAACCGTGTGAAATGAGCGAATATCATAGGATCTGGGGGATCTAGATCTGATGACGGAGATTGCGCCCGATGAAGAAATTGGATTTGACAGAGGATTAAGCTATGGCATAGAGAAGTTTGAAGTTCGATCTGATCGCTAAGATGGCGGATGAGTCATTCCATAGTGTAACCGAAAAACCGAACTGACAAGGAAGAGTTGGTGCAGTTCGTAAGAGGATAAGTGGCCACTCCCTGTGAGCCGTTGATGATGATGCAGAGACAGGGAACTCCAAGCGAGCAGCAGTAGGCAACCCAATGGGGGAAGAAGAGGAAGAGAGCAGTCATGAAATCGATTAGCTTTAAAGCCATGAAAATATAGAGAACACACACAGACAAAAGAAGAGAACAAAGATAGAGAGAGCGAAAGTGAAGAAAAGGCAGTGAAGCAAGAAGTAGAAGAACAGAGAGCCGAGCTAACCTAAGGTAGCATCGAGCAGACATAAATCTTGAAAGTTTCAAGCAATCCCTAAGAGGATCTATCAGGAATTGAAAACCACATTGGGCTCCTCCCATTAAAGACCAGAGAGGTCAATATCTGGAAAGGAAGAGAGCCTGTGCACTCTAGTGGCTTAGGGGATCCAAGAACCACCCTACCAGACATTATTCTGTTTCAGGAGACTCAAATTGAGCTCCTCACTGTAAATCTCTACTTTAAAGACACAATAAAAGAAGTTCACCACTGAAAGCTGGATCGGAGACGTAACCCTGGAGGATAGGGTGAAGTCCTTATTAATTTGTTGTGTTCTTTTATTTGCTTATTGTGTTTCTCTTACTATTTTCCATTTTCCAAATGTCTGTGTATTTTTCAATCTGATCGATTCGTTGCCTAAAATGACATAAACACACACTAGCACGTGAGTCTGTAATACCTTCATTCATTAATTAATTAACTGAGATCAGTCAAGGGTGATTTTCAGATCAAGTGGTATCAAAGCTTTGGGATGTTAAGGTTAGACAAGATTGTGTTGGTTTAGCTGTTGAATGCTAACTAGATCAAAGCTCAAATTAGGAGAAGGAGAGTTGGTCGAAACTAATCCTGAAATTGGGAGAGTCTATCCTCGGAAGACAATGTTAGAGGAAGGTTCTATGTGGCCAAACCCTCAATTCATAAAAAGTTTCCTAGCCGTAAATTCCATGGTAGAATAAATGTATAGGGACTTTAGAAAACACAAGGATGAAGATTCATCAGGCTCTAAACAAGACAAAGGAGAAGATGAGTCTCACTTCCATGACCATTAAAAAGGAAAAGGGAAAGAGGAAAGCTTTCTCACACCTCCTAATAGCCCTGAACACAAAAAGAAGGCATCTTTGATCAAACTAGATGTTAAATTTGATCTACCTATATATGATGGAGAGTTAAATGCAGAAATGTTGGACAATTGGATTAGACAAATTGATGTTTATTGCAGAGTACAGAACATCTATTCAAACAAGAGCAAGATTTAGTTGGAAAGCCTACGCCTTGGAGGCACTTCCTTGGTTTGGTGGGAAGGCAAAACCCAAGCTGATATGAAAATACATGGTAAGACTATCTCTGTCTGGAGTGAATTTGTTTCTGTAATCAAAAAGTAGTTCTATCCATTGGCCTACATGCAAAAAGTCATGATGAGTTGGCAAACTCTTCGGCAGTTGAAAGGGAAAAGTGTGCAAGGGTACACTCAAGAATTTAGAAAGAGAGAATTGATTCTAGGAATCTCATTAGACTCACCTAAAACTCTTTTGAAATACATTGGTGGTCTACACAGCTACATGAGGCACACCATCCTCATGTTTAATCCCACTAGTATAGATGAGGTATCTAAACAAGCTACTCATTTAGAGGCTAGAGGAAAGAATGGAAATCTAGAAGTTGAGGGACCATCCCAACCCACTACAAGAAAGAACAAGGAGAAAAGAAAGCAGAAGTGCAAAGCAAGGAAGGCTAACCCTACACAGAAAAGAAAAGCCTCATGCACTCACTGTAAAAGGATGGGCATGATGATGAGCATTGTTGGATTCTGCATCCAAAGCTGAGACCTAAGAAGTTCGAGGGCAAGAAGAAGAAGATTGCTACAACTATTTAGAAAGATTTGGGGTCAAACTCGAGAGATGAAACAACCATTGCAGCCACAGGTATAAAAGGTTGTCTACTTTAGAGAATGTTGAAATCAAGAAGCAGTTGCAGGAGTTGCTCGAGAAAGGGTTCATCAGACCTAGCACATCACCATGAGGGTCACCAATCATTTTGGTGAGAAAGAAAGATGGATCGTGGATAATGTGCATTGACTACCGAACACTGAATAAGATAACAAACAAAAATTGTTATGCCCTTCCTTGCATAGATGATCTTTTAGATCAATTGAAAGAAGCTGTTTATTTCTCCAAGCTAGACTTGCACAGTGGATACCATCAGGTCATAGTTGCAGAACAAGATGCATGGAAGACTGCTTTCAAAACAAAGCAAGGATTGTATGAGTAGTTGGTTATTCCTTTTGGCTTAAATAATGCTCCTGCTACTTTCATGAGATTAATGAATGATGTACTCAGACCTTTTCTTGATGATTTTGTTATTGTGTATCTGGATGACATTCTGATTTTTAGCAAAAAGTGGGAAGAACACTTAAAGCATGTTAAGCAGACATTAGATGTTTTGAAAAGAGAAAAACTTCATGTTAAACTCTCAAAATGTGAATTTGGAAAAAC
>APFE030258391.1:131440-167154 GCA_000404065.3 Pinus taeda
ATGTATATGCAACTTTGAGTCAAGGCAAACGAGTAGAAGAATTGGATTATCATGTGAAGGACCGACTCTTATACCATTGTGGGAAGTTATGCATTCCACAAAATGAAAGAGTAAAGATAATTCGAGAAGCACACACTTCTCTAATTGGTCACTTTGGGGTAAGTAAAACAGTTGCACAGCTGCAAAGATTTTGTTATTGGCCAAAAATGAATGAGACAGTTTCTATATATGTAAGAGGGTGTACTATGTGTGCAAAAAGCAAGCCCAGCACTAGAAAACTAGACTTGTACACTCAATTACCAGTTCCTTCTCACCCTTGGGAAAGTGTTTCCATGGATTTTGTTGGAGGACTGCCTAAATCTAGGAAAGGTCATGATTATCTGTATGTTGTTGTGCATAGGTTCAGCAAAATGTGTATTTTGATACCTTGTAATAAACAGATTACAGCTGAACAAACTGCAAAACTGTTCTTTGAACATGTATGGGTTCATTTTTATTACCCACTTCCATTGTATCTGACCGAGACACCCAATTTGTGGGGAAGTTTTGGTCAAGTCTATGGGAACTGATGGACACCAAACTGAAGAAAAGTGCAGCTTTTCAGCCACAAACTGATGGCCAGACAGAAGTAGTTAACAGGACAGTGATCCAGTTACTCAGAGGATATTGCAATAAACATCCTAAGCTTTGGGATGAACATTTGTGTTATGTGGAGCATGCTTACAACAGAGCAAAACATTCTTCTACATAGAGATCTCCTTTTCAGACCTATTTTGGTTTCACACCAAGTTCTCCTTTGGATTTTGTCTTTTGTAAAAACACCATAGTTGAGGGACACACTGATGTGGACAGGGCAACTAGGTTCATTGAACAAATCCAAGAGATCCACTAGGTAGTACAGGAACAGCTGGAAAAGAGCCAAGCCAAATACAAGGCAAGGCATGACAAGCATCGGATGGAGCATAGTTTCCAAGTTGGTGACCAAGCCTGGCTATATATTAGCAAGGATAGGATGCAAGGTGAAGGTAAACAGCTAAAGCCTATCAGGTATGGACCCTTCAAAATACTTGAGAAGATTGGTGATAATGATTTTCGCCTTGATCTACCAACTTACATGCACATCTACTTAGTCGTAAATGTAGATTGCTTGAGATTGTTTGAACCTTCACTAATTGAGGATCCCGAAGAGCAAAGTCAATTGCCTTCTATTGATGACCTGCTACATGAATATCTTAACGAATTGCAAGAAGACACAGTTCTGGACAAGAAGGTGAGGACGACATGTAGGGGAGATGTTGAGTACCTCAGAATTGGGCTCAAGGGTTCAAAGCCAAGTAGTGCAAAGTGGATAGAGATTAGACAAGTGAGACAATTGTACCCTCACTTAATCGATGCTTGAAAACCAACTTTTGGTGGTCCAAAAGATTTTTCAGTGGAAAGGCTGTGATACGAATTGGATCCATGAACATTATCAAAAATACCATGACTGTATCAAAATAGGTCAGACTTCGAATTTGTGAATAAAAAAACGATCAGGAAGACCTCTAGACAGTGGAAAATTGCAGCTAGCAAGGAACGACGAGGACTTCGGTCAATGCGCACTGACCGAGGCCCATGGAGTCCATGCAGGAGGTAAAACTGGCACTTGGGAAGCCCAGATCGGGAAACAGAGGGCATTTCTGATGCGCGATTAGTACACGCATCGTTGGGCAAAACCCCTAGAGAAGGAAAGGCCCCGAAGCGCTCGGTCACATGGAAGCTGGGAAAACCACGGGGAAAGCGCTAAGGCAAAAGGCAGGTCCCGCACTCCAAAACTAACGGTATATCGGGGGCACCCTTGAGTGGTAAGCAGATTTGGAGAAAAATGAGCAATTCCATTCAGTGCCCGATGTGTGGCAGGCGGATGAGAGAGAAAACTACTGCTCATCGCACACTAATAGTCGAGCAAGTCAACCGTGCAAAATGAACGAATATCATAGGATCTAGGGGCTCCAGTCTAATGGCGGAGATTGCACCCGATGGAGAAACCAAATTTGATGGGGATTAAGACACAACATAGAGAAGTTTGAAGTCCGATCTGACCACTGAGATGGCGGATGAGTCATTCCACAGTGTAATCGAAAAGCCGAACCGACGAGGAAGATCTGGCACAGTCCGTAAGAGGACAAGTGGCCACTCCCTGTGAGCCATTGATGATGATGCAGAGACAGGGAACTCCAAGCGAGAAGCAGAAGATGACCTGACGGGGGTGAAAGAGGAAGCGAGCAATCATGAGATTGATTGGCTTCAAAGCCATGAATAGACAGAGAACATACACGAAGAAAAGAAGAGAACAAAGACAGCGAGAGTGAAAGTGAAGAACAGATAGTGAAACAAGAAGCAGAAGAACAGAGAGCCGAGTTGACCTAAGGCAGCATCGAGCAGACAGAAAGCTTGAGAGGTTCAAGCAATCCCTGAGAGGATCTATCGGGAATTGAGCACCACATTGGGCTCCTCCCATTAAATACTAGAGAGGTCAAGACCTGGAAAGGAAGAGATCCTGTGCACTCTAGTGGCTTGGGGGATCCAAGAACCACTCTACCAGGCATTGTTTTGTTTCAGGAGACTCAAATTGATCTCCTCACTGTAAATCTCTACTTTAAAGACACAATAAAAGAAGGCCACCACTGAAAGCTGGACCGGAGACGTAGCCCTGGAGGATAGGGTGAACTCTTTATTAATTTTTTGTGCTCTTGTATTTGCTTACTATGTTTCTCTTATTGTTTTCCATTTACCAAGTGTCTATGTATTTTGAAATCTGATCGATCCATTTCCTAAAATGACATAGACACACACCAGCATGTGAGTCTGTAATACCTTCATTCATTAATTAATTAACTGAGAACACTCAAGGGTGATTTTCAGATCAAGTTCTCAAACACTTAGGGTGGATTATGGTCAAGATTAGCCCTAGTGTACTGAATCCTTTCTGAAGCAAGATTTCAGGTTTTGTTTTTGTTTCTTAGTAGATATCAAAACAAATTCTGTGAATTCTTTAAGATGCTTTTGGATTTAAGGTTTAAATTTCTTAAAGATTTGTTTTAACTAAGGAATTGTTCATTCCCCAGTGGAGTTGCCACTATGTTATCACTTAGATTTTCCTTGAATTTGTTGGAAGAAGGAAATGGGTCTGAGGTAACCACAAACCAATATTTTAAGAACAAGTTCTAGCCAACCTATACTTAGAGAGGGCTCTCTCTTTATGATTTAGCTTTGTTTTTGGGATACTATGCTAGTTATGACAGCTTGGGGGTTGTGATTTTGTTTGGTGGTGGATAGAACAAGGTATTTCAGGCCATTGGGCTATGGAGTCAACTGAAGATGGCTTAACTGGATCAGGTTGATTTAACAAAGGATAAATTCACAAGGCAAGATAGCTAAACAAAAGACAAATGATAGTTTCAAATGGGTGAAGTGGTCTTGAACAGGGAGGAAGGGCAACTGAGAATCCTTCAACAGGGTTCAAGATGATGAAAAGGGAGTGCTCATTAACAAAAAGAAATTAAGTATTCTTTGTTAAATGGTCACAATGATAAACTATGAAAGTAGGGAGCACTTAAGAAATCCCTACGTATAATAGCCTAGAAGAAAACATTAAGAAAAATAAACGATTTGAAGACAGAATGCAGTAAAGCTCTTTCTAAAATATAACTTTTCGTTTATCATTCAGATATGAAACACATATGAATATTGATTAAACCAGAAAAACTGTAAAAACACAAGACATAAAATACTTATTTTTTTCTTGTTTGACACAAGTATCCTGTAAAAGTCCTTTGCTTTATTACTTTGTTCCAACCAGCGATGCAAAAGTTGTTCAACAACATTTCAATTCCAAAAGTGCATTGTCTACAGAAATGTCTAAGTATCTACCCTCAATACTTCGAATGAGGAAGTATTTATACAAATGTTTACATCAAAATATCTCCTAACTAAGAGAGATATATTCTAGGAAAACTAAATATCTTTTACATGAATATAGAGACAGATGGTCTCAAATGTAGAAACAAAATGTGAACTGATTGTTGTTGTCCCTGTTTTTGTTGAAGGAGCTAGAGGCAGGTCCTATTAATGTGCATCTTGCTGTCATGCTAGTAACTCTATGTTGGTCATCTAATTTGATATTTTCACTGATACTCTTTCACTTGTATCTGATACTCTTTACCTGTTAAATATTGTTCACACTTTTTACCAAAATTTACTATGGTAATTATTTCTCTTTACCTCACTTAAGTCATGGTAATTTACAGGATGTCAATCATGCTGGACCACCAATCATCTTTTGGTATTCTTGTCCTTGTTAGCTTCTTGTAGATTTCATCTGCTTCACTATATTTCACAAAATTGGGTTGCACTTGGAATAGGTGCTTCACTTCATGTTCAATGTAAAAAAGGTTCTCCAAACCATCATAGAGAACTTTCCTTGTGGGAAATGCCTTGACTACAGATGTACTGGCCTAACAGTCAACTTGTTGATGTAATTTGTTGATGTAGTCAATTTGAACCATTAGCTTATCATTGATGACTAAAGGACTTGGGAGACCTTTACTTTTTAAGATGTCAAACTTCCTCATGAACTCATCTATGTCTTTCTGCATATTTTGACATCTTCATTCCAAACCTTGCATCAGATTTCTCTTGGTCAATACTTTATTTATTTCGAGGATGGTAGCAGTCCTATCCACAATGTTTAATTGTTCCAACTATTCCCTGTTTCTACTGTTTAGAAAATTGATTAACTGGATTGCCTCTTCAGGGTTTCTACCCAATTCCTCTCTGGTCCTTTGAACTTCTTCAAGAGCAGGTTTAACCAAATCAATTTGTTCAAAAATAATTTGAATGGATGATCAAATATCATTGATGGAATCAATGATATTGGTACACAATATCTTCCTAATGTCTGTCAAAGGCTTTTCAAATGTAAGGTCTTTCTTCAGTGCTTTAATCTGTTGGGTCAAGCCTTTGTTTTTCCTCATCTCTTATTCAAAATTGATTTTTGATATATCATATTTCTACTCCAAAGTAGTGAATTTCTCTTTCACTTTCTGCAATTTTGTGACTTGGAGTTTCATCTCCCCCATGGATTTGATTAAGTCTTCTGTACTTTGTGTTGGTGTACATGTCTGTGATGTACATGTTACTTCTATGGGTGCAGCTATCGCCAAAGGAATATTTGGTGCTAAAGCTGATTCCAATGTAGAAGGGACTGTTGTTTAAACTATAGGTACTACAGTCTGGGGTTGTGTGGTCGACTCACTCTGCCTTGACTATACTACTTTCTCTAATTCCTACTATGTTTCTTTTAAGTGCTCATTTTGCGTAAGGACCAAGTCCATAAGCTCTTCTTCATTTTTCTTTTCAATCACTTCAGAAGTCTCAGGGTGAATGAGTGGTGAGAATTTCAATTGTTTCCTAAGTGCAGCTATATCTTCATTCTTCTTTTTTATTAGGCTCTCTGCTGCCTTGACATCCTTTGGGTCATGGCCCAATTCAATAATTATCTCCTCCAATGATTTGATTCTATTGTCCTTTGCCTGTGAGGAGGCCTTTTCCAGTTGAAATTGGGCAGTAGTGTTTCTCATTCTTTGTCTTGATTTCTTTAAATTTTCCCTTTATGTCTATGACCTTCTCAAAATAATACCTCAGGGATGAAACTTCTATGCTCTGTTTCCTTTCCAGTTCTTGCCTTTGTGAACTTGAGGGTGTCCCACCTATGTGTAAGCTATCTATTCCTTCCTTTCTCATGCTCTCTGTAGTTTCTCCAATGAACTCTTCCTCTGAATAAGGATTCAACCTTTGCCTCTTAGCAAAGGTTTGATTTGTAGGTCTGCTAGAAGGGGTAGCAACTTCCCTATCTCTTTTCAAGTTCTTTTCCTCATTCAGAGGAGTGTGCACTACTGGGGGATTTCCCATGTTGGTCTGAGTTGGATGTGGCTATGGTGGATCTAACTCTACTGATATCTCAGGCTGCTCTGATTTCTCTGGTTGTTCTATTATTTCTGGTTTTTTTGATGTAGCTGGTTTTTCTGTTGTTGAGGAACTTGGTTCCTGAGTTTCCTTCTGCTAAGTCTCTGCTGTGGGAGCACTGATTTCTTGGGCTGGCCTTTGGGAAGACTCTGCTACCACCTGTTCAAAAGAGTCCAAGACAAGTCTCTTCTCCAAATCTTTCATCACATTGTCAACCTCAACCTGATCACTATCATGTTCTATCAAAGTCCCTTCCCTCCATTCATTCAAATTTGCATACTATTCTATCTCAAGGATTTTGTGATGGATATAGGGTGACAATTTATGTTTCATTCTCCTTTCACAAATGAAACTATGAGGATCATATGTCCAAGCAAATCTTTTCTTTAGTTTCATTGTTGTTTCTATGATTTCTTCTTCTCTTTTCACTGCTTCTCTATTGTTACACACAAATGGGCCTAAGTGGTCTTTGATCTTCAATTGCGAGTTTTTCTTTGCCTTGGTGAAATGAATTTGGTCAGAGTTTATCATTTTCCTATAATATTCCAACGCAAACAATCTCATATGGACATATTTAGGCAGCTTGAAAGGAGGGATCTCACAACCATAGATTCGGATCTCAGTGTGATTCTGGTACAAGTACCAGTCACCTATCTTGTACTGCTTTGATAGTTGTAAGATTCTCTTGATATATTCACTGATTCTTGGGGGAGAATGTCCTGTCAGCATGGTGGTTACAGGTTAGACAAATTTATCTATGAATTCATTGTATGAATAGGGAGAAGTGTATGAGTAGTGGAAGATGGAAGTCCGGAAAATGACTAATCTGGGATTACCTCTGGTATCAAGCTTATTCACAGAGAATGGAAATTTGTCAATTTGGTAATACAAGAAGAGGTGATACAAGACTGAGGAATACTTGAAAACTCTCTCATTTTCCAATCTCATGAACTGATCATGGATTTTGTCAGCTATGAATGCAACATAATCATACTTGGCAACAGGAAGTTGGCCAGGGGTGAATATAGTCATATAAGCAAAGCTCATTTCATATACATATTCATTGGTTGTGAAACCAAGAATACAGGCAATCATGGTAATAATATCCCTCCCTAAACTTGTAAAAGCACCTCTCATGTAGGGTGGAGGGTTTTCTGAAATGTATTGTTCTAACATGAACATTTGGCAAACTTTGGCGATCTCTGAGTTGGATAGTTTGGAAGATTTGTTAAGTAAATCAGCAATAGATAGAGGTGTAAGGTCCTGACTGGGTTGCAACTGCAACATTTCATTGATGGAGTCTGCTATAATGGTATAAAGAAATTGCTGGTCAGGGGACATTATAACTCTGAGATTGGGGTTGTAATTGGCATGCAATTGATGGAAACTATATAGGAAAATGTGCACAGAAGGGAATTGGTACTTTGGGAGATTAAATTCCCATAAACCAATATTGTCAACATTATTGAGGTAAAGGTCTCGGTATTTACAATGCAGTCTCAAGGGGGAATCATCAAATGTGAGGTCTTTGATTTGGAAGTCCTTATCAGGTAAGGGAAGGTAGTCCAAATCCTAGTGAGAAGTGGTAATTGGAACTATGTTGAGAGCCATGGGGGTTTCCATTTCTGGTTCTTGTGGATTCAAAGATGGAAATGGGGTTTTTGAGTAAAGTTGGTGAAAACCGAGGGTCCTATGAGTCTTTAATTTTAAGTTCCACAACTGAATTACACTGAATTTTGGGGTTTTCAACATAATCACGGAGGAAATTAGGTATTTATAGGGTTTCTGGAAGGAAACTGGTAAATACCTGTTTATGGAGTGGTTTGCAATGGAGTATTGGTTCATTGGGTGCAAATGGTGGACTGGAGCGGCGTAGAACTACAATTTTCGGGGTAGTTGACGGTTGGAGTATGAGCTGATTGATTTCACGTTCTGGTTGCATGCATGAGTTTTTAGAATAAGGACGAAAAATAGATTAACTTTGTTTTTTATACAAATTCAAAGTTTTTTAGCGGGTTTCGTGATGCGAACAGGTGGCATCATCGGGGAGGCAACTTGACGTTTTGTTGTTAGCGGGAGGTGGTTAGCGGGTTTCATTGCACCGCTTTTGGAGGGTAAGTGGTATTTGTGGGGAGCGGTGTGATTCCATACATCTTTCAACACGTAGCATTAGCACTGTTCATGAAACTGCTTACATTGCCTGCTAAAGGTCGACCAAAAGGCCTACGCGATATGTGCGATGGCCATTGGATCTGAGGGATCCAATCTGACGGTGGTCGGGGTGCTGAGGTGACTGATGGATAATGGATGGCGGGCCCGATAATAATTAAAAGAGTTAATCATATCAAGGTGATTTGATTGGTTGGGAGAGTTATTTTTTTTCTGAATAAAGACTAATTCTATTAAGAGAGGAAAAGTATAGTACAATAAGGCTTGCATGCAAGCAAAGCAGAAAAGCATGGGAGTCGAAGTGATAGGCTATCAACTTCGCTCCATAGAGACAAACAAGGAAAGGGCCATAGAAAACACAGGAATACAAAAGGCTAGAACTAAGCAGAGAAGTCTACCCCGAGAGGTCAGTTTCTGCCACACGACACTTTTTACCCTTTTTCTTGCTTACTTTGACCCATCTAGAGGAGTTTGGCTGAGCCATAACAAGTTGTAGACTATTCTGCACTGGCGGATGAATATCCTTATCAGAGTCTGAGGAAGAAGATAAATGAGAACTTTTCTGAGAGATCTTAGGGCCAGAGGGGACTGCTGGACTGACCGAGGGAGCGTCCAACGGAATCTCATCATTTTGCACATCTACTTCAATTTCCTCCTCATCCGAACTAGAGGAATCTATATCGTCCATAGGAGGGGGTGGTACATAAGGATTCCAGCTCTTGGATTTGGGTTTGCGTTTCAGATTCTTCTTTTTGTTGAGGAACTGGGTACATGTACTTTGGAGGTGCCCCGCTTGATGACAATGGCAGCAACAAAAGGCTGTATGCTCGTAATCCAAGGTTTGTGTCCAGTGGAAATCTCCAATCTTGAGATTAATCTGATCCGATAGTCCTTTGCTGATATCTATTTCTGCACAAAGTCTGCCATAGGTGTAGAGTCCATTTTCCTTTCTTGAAGAATCTAAAGCCAGGTAGCGTCCTAAAGTGTCTCCAATGGCTAAGAAGATAGAGATATGCTATAGATGTGCCAGAAGATTCAGGAGCCTGACCCAAATGGGAAGCTTGATGATGACAGTTGTAGAAGGGTCGAAGTCTGGAAACCAAGGGGTAAGGAAAAGCCCATCCGAACCCCAAAACCAAGGGCCTCCCGTTAAGGCCTTCTTGTAATCTTCATTTAAGTCAAAAACCACAATGAAGAATCCTTTTGAACATAAGTAGATCTGGCTTTTTTAGTCTAATTGGTATCGATCCATTGGTATAGATTTGATGTGCGAGGCCAAAGCCCATTAAATCTGCATGAGTGCGGATTCTGCAAATATCTGGTAGCAATCGTCAATCTCAGGATGAGAGAAATTGATGGAAGGAATTTCCTTTGATTTGTCTACCAAAAATGGCTTTGGAGCCCGAGAAGGTTGGGCTGCTTTTGAAGAGGACTGAGGTTGGGCAGCGTCTTTGCGGGCTACATATTTATAAGAGAAAGAAGGGGAAGAGGAGGTCTGCCCAAAGTAACCACCTCTTAAACGAAAAGTAGCCACAATATAAGTGTCCTTATGTATGCTGTAAGAGGAGAGAGGAAGGGGATTCATAAGTTGCTTACCCTTATATAGCAATCTGAGGTAAGAGGAGGGGATCCACAGTCGGCGTTCTATATTTTGCAGAAGATCCTGCACGAGATCTGTTGCACGTACCCATTGCATCATCGTCTTGCCCGAGAGTTTGACTTCGATCTGAAATGCAAGTGTTTCTTCAGACAGATCTAGCTAGTTCAAGAGAGGAAACTGCTTCCAACAAATAGCAGACAGATCCAAGTCCAGGTTCACCATTCTTTGAGCATTGACCAGAGCTGGATGAGGGGCACCTATGCAGTCAATGTGTATTGCCTTCCTTGGTGCCTTTGCAAGCCTGTCATGCGGGTTCGGGAAGCCTATCCACTGCATACGTGTGGCAGAGAATAGATTTGAGGGAGCTTCAGGGCTACTCCTGTTTACAATGTGCGCAACTCTAAAAGTGGCAGCAGTAGGACCGTCTGGAACTTTATCTAGGAAAACAGCGACACAAACGGCGACATTAACTATGCCAAGGGGAGCCTTGTGCATGGGCATGAATGGGCTTGCAGCCTGCAGATCCAAGTCTGCTACCCAGTCGATGAGAATGGCTAGCGTTGGCACCTCTGCAAGCCGCTTTGGCAGGTTCGAGAATGAGATCTGCTGATGGCTTTCTGCTGAGGTGTGATCTGTAGAACCTCCAAGGTGAGTCTTTGTAGCATAGCGAGTAGCTGTGAAGGCGGCGGCTCCAATACTGTCTGATGCATTTTTAAGAGCAGGAGGTGGCCCGCTCTCTGAGTGGCCGAGCCGGTGCAAACCAGAGAGGCCACTCTACAAACCCTAATCACTGCTTTCGCCATTCTTTCAGCTCCCGAAGATCCGATTGGTTGGGAGTGTTATTAATTAGTCCAGATGACTAAATTAATCCTCATTAAATGGTGGCAGGGTCAGGTTCTTAATCAACTATATAGTACTTAATTAATCCCATTTATTATTTGTTTTACGGTTATACTTAACCATCAGGGCGGGATATGTAATAATTTGGGGTTTTGCATAGTATAATAATACAAGCGTGGGTAATTTTCTTTTATTTAGGAATTATATAATAAAACATTAATGGTTAATATGACCAAATGAATCGGAAAGCGCTAAGTCCAATGTTTTCCGAAAGTATTTCATCATATAACATATTGACTTAGGCTAAAGTGTATAAAAGGGTTTTTATGAAGATTTATTTCAATTTCCCTAAGTAAAATATGATTTTACTTAGGAAAACTTTTATCAAAGGAATGAGTGACCTTATGGGGGGGTAATGTTGATGAAAGGAACTTAAGTACTTTAGGCATTTCCAATTATTGGGTCGAGGGTTCAATCCCTCCAAAAGTCAGAGAAATGCTCTAAGCCCCTCTAACTATCGCAATTACCTTTAGCACTTAGGGAATTAGTGAAAATTTAGGGGAAATGAATGGGGAGGTTAATTATTGTGACTTTGAATATTGATGGGCCTTCCATGTGATACATGCCTTTGTCTAGTGATGAAAGTAAAATATTTAAGCATTTAAACTTAACATTCACCACACATTTATTCTGCCACCGTCATCTACTTACCCTACCTACTTTACCCTAGCATTTTCACTTCTTTATTAGGGTGCACTTAGACTGGCAAACCCTTTTCAAACTTTCTTTTCTTTTACATAGTAATGCCTATATAAGTCTACAATTATTACATCTAAGGGCTCAAATTAAACTATTGAGCTCCTTTTATTCACTCTACCTATCTACTTATCTGCCAATATTACATTGTTTGGTCAGATATTTATTCTCTATATCTAAAACATGAAACTGAAAACATGGAATAACCAATATTAAGCCATTTGGTTACCATGGATTGTGGCATAGGTGACAAGTTGCACACAATCTTTATTATACATAAAAGTAAATGGTAGTGGGATTTAGACTTGCACATTTTCTGGTATTTTATTTTTGTTGGGGTTCATTTTCTTTCATTTTTTGACCTCTTCTTTATTCTGTTTACCCTTTTATTCTTTTTCCAGGGTATACCCTCTTTACATTTTTTAATTTTTTTTTTTTCAAATGTGGAAACCTTTGCAACAAGTAAAAGTATGAACATATTTCAAAGCTAAACCAAGTCAATCATGATATATGACACCTATTGGTATAGGGGCATAACAACAACATTCAGGTATGAGCCGACATATTTGTGATATGGTGTTGTACTAATCTAGATTGACTTTGCATATGTGTGAATGATAATTGTGTATGAGTTATGATGTAAACATGCTAGCTAGTGACTATTTGGATATCATGAACATATTTATGTTTAAGCTAATGCGTTGAGAAGCTATATTGTGCTAACGGGCTTGACTTTGTGGACAAGATAGCCTCCCCTAAGATACAGTAAGGTACGAGTTTTCTTACGTCGTATATTTGTTGCTTAACTGTTTGATTATGTCATCTAGTTAATTTATTTAACATGGTATGTCGCAAGTTGGTTGAATGTTTGATGAATTTCATAATATGAGTATGTGTTTAATGATTTTGTTTTAAGATGATTGTACTAACACATACATGTTGAGACAATTGATATGTACTCGAGTATAGTAGGTGATAGTTGTAGCATTATGTCTAATGACTATGCATTACGACATTATTGTTTGTAAAATTTGATTTCAAATTGATAGATATGACTGTCTTGATATTTGGAACATGTGGTTGACATGTGTGCAATTGCAAGAAACATGCTTGGTATTATCATACGAAGCAATAAGTGTTTTTCCTATATAACTAACAGTTAGATGATGTGATAGCATGTAATAAGACTCAATTGCAATAAGATAAATGGTAAAACAAAGGACTAGTGTAATAATTCCTTTGGCTATGTTTGGAAACCCTAATTCCAAACGAATAAGTGCTTCATATACAGGTGTTGGAAATAATACTGAGAGGGGGGGTGAATCAGTATTATCAAGTCAACTATTCCTTTTTCAAAACAAATGATATACGCTACTTCAGTTAGTTAAACCCGTGTATATACGCAACTATGTAGAAGGAAACTCGTGTATACAAAACAGACTTTTAATTTACTTAATCTTTCTGATGATGAATGTTAATCTGTGATGCAGAATCAAATAACCAGTAACCAGAGACAGTAAAGTAGAGCAGAAAGACAATAACACACAAGAACACAAGATATAAGGTGGAAACCTAATGTGGGTGAAAACCACCTGCTGCAATTCGTCTCTATCTTCTTTTAAATTAGAAACTTCTTTTACAATGTATTGGTGCATTCCTTTACCAGTATGCAAGCTGCAACCTACAGAGAGATACAACCCTCTCTCATTCTCCAGCTTCTCCTAGAAGGGAGCTACAACCCCCTTAGCTCTTGCACTAGCCAAGATACTAGTACGTAGGTGCTGGCCTACAGAAGGCTACAACTTTCTCTTTCTTCCAGGGACACGTTTCATAAATTTTCAGACTGGATCCATGAACATCAATCAATCATCAAGAAATCAACCAATCTCCTTTTCACCAATTAGATCTGAATCAAGTAGATACTTCTCTGACAGCTGTACCCAAAACACAGTACCAGAAACCACACACCAAAGTCTGAACCCAGAAAACTGCAGCAATAAACAGAAGCAGCAAAATCACAACTCAAAATATATACGCTACTTTAACAGCCTGAAACCTGCGTGCATACGCTTCAGCGTATGGAACAACCTGCGTATACGCTTATTCACTTCACTGAACCTGCGTGTATATGCACCTTCGCTTCACTGAACCTGCGAACAGATCTATAAAGGATAATTCACTCTTTCAGATATTCAATCACTAATTAACCCAGATTATCAGACTCATAGATCAGGCAAGCGCCACATCTAGCAGATCAAAATCATACAAAGATACTATCAATCAAGCTTAAAGATTATGACCCATCAATAGAACTTATCCTTCTTTTTGCACTAAGGTTCCTCCTTCATTCAAGTCCAGATCCTCATCATAACCCAATTACCAATGTACCAGCTCTAGCACTTTATCAGATATTCAATGATAATTCAGATGATTATTTGCCACAAGATCTCCTTCCTCTTTTATAGTCTTAGGCCTTCCACAATACCATGGTCCAAAACCATAACATTTCAATACCATGAACCCAAAAACTAGGGATCAACACATCTGACGAGACGCCATGGTCCAAAACAACAAGTTCAAATCCCAATAACTAACCACCATGGACCAAAAGTAAGTTCCCCAACATATACACGCTTTTGTAACGTATAACCCGCGTGTATACGCATCTTCGTCTAGATGAACCTGCGTATATGACTTTTTCTTCTTTCTGGGTGCCTGAACTGAGATCTGTCACCAAGTTGAGTTGCCATCAAGGACAACACCAGATCCATAGCATCAAACCTATGCCATAATGCCAACAACAGGAAGTCTTCTTAATCTTAATATTGTCTAAAATTATGTGGATATGTGTTATATTCATGGACATGTAATTGACAGGTATATTAGCTAGTCTCTAGTTACATGTGGATTTGTCAAGGGAATTAGAGTCCCTTGAGAGATGGCATGGACGTGTTCATATACAAGGCAACATGCTTGGAATAAAAAGATTTATATTGTGTATTGTTATATTTATTTATGCATTGACAGTTATGTGTTTATAGTAGTATGATGTAGGTGATTGAATGGCAAAGAGATTGCCATGAATCTTGAAAAAGGCTCGGGTCGATATTTTCTTGGGAACCATGGCGATTGAGTTATGGTGTCTGTTGTTAGTCTTATGCTTTTGGTATTTTGTGATTATCGTGCTTGATTTTCGATTTTAAGTGTGTCTAGTGCATAGTTATGCCACTTTGTTTGCAGTGTCGTATTGTTGTTGGTTTTCCATGGTTTTTCTTCTTGTTGTTTCTTGGGTTTCCTTTTATGTTTTGAGTCTTGGGAATTTATCGGGAAAGATGAAAGTTAATGGAGCTCAGGGAGAGTTGTGTGGTACCCAACAGGTAATGTAAGACTCATATGAAGCTTTGTGCATGAGTATGCACAACGAAAGGTAAGACTATGACAGTCAGTTGGACTGGTTGGTTCATAGTGGTAAATGAACAGTGGTAGTACAAACATGTGAAAGGTAACTAGAAAAGGTAAAGTAAATGGATTTGAGGTGTCAGATGCCTTAGCTAAGTTAGGAATTTTGGTTCTGAATGTTATGCATGTTGGGCACAAATAAGGAATTTATCTTAACCTAGACCTTATGTTATCTAGTAATTATGTTATGATCATGATTATGTTGATGTATACATGTATGTATGTATGTATGTATGTATGTATGTATATTGTTTTATGAAAGGACCATGATTTCTTTATGCTAATGATTATATATGTATGTATGTCACTATCTGGTAGGGTAATTGTCTAGCCAATTTAGTGTCCTAAAATGCTCTACATAAATTATCAATCCAGGTATCATAAACTGATGAAGTGTGGTGCACTATATGTGCTTAGTTAACCTTTTTCTTACTTCGTTGTTTTATATTTTATGTTTTTTTTGGGGGGTTTGTTTCTTAAGGAAATTAATCTAAGAAAGAAAATTTATGCTTCTAGATGAAAATCTCTAAATGTTAATGGACAACTAAATCTAATAACTTTTAATGTTAAAATCTAATTTCTAAAGAAGAGAGAAAAGGAAATGAACATTAGATAAAAACAAATCAAAACTTTGAATAGTTAGATTAATCTAAGTTGGCAAAATGTTTATGAAATGAAATCAAGAATGATAACAACTAAACGAAGTGTTTTATCATTCCACTATACAATTTTGGGAGAACTACCTCCTTGTGATAGCATTTGGAGAGACTCCATACTTCATTGTTCTAAAACTGGAAATGAGATTTAAATGAAAGACTAAGACTGAAAGTGAAATTGCAACTAATCTACTATAACAGCGAAATGAATTGTTTTATCATTCCACAATACAATTTTGGGAGAACTACCTCCTTGTGATAGTAATTGGAGGGATTCAATACTTCATTGTTCTAAAACTGAAAATGAAATTGCAACAAAATTAAATGCAAAACATGTAAAGGAAAACTACTCTATTGTGTGCTCTAATGCTCCAAGCACCAATTGGAAAATACTTCCTTGGACTATTTTGCTAAGCATAGATTACACAGTTAGATAAATCTACAATCAACCGGTTGAACACACTTGCATGAATTAAACTTGCATGAATGGAAAACCTAAACTTGAAAACTTGAAAACAATAAAATGACATACATGAATGAAATCAAAGCAAAGCTACAAAAAAAAATCTATTCTACCTTACATTCTAATATGCTCCATGACATCTACTTCACATCTCCTTCCATGTTGGGAACATCAAAGCTTTATTCAAACTCTTCAAAATTACAAAGTACAACAAGTTGAGCTAACAAAGTTTGCAAAGCTCTCCAAAGCTTTCCAAAAGATACCAAATGAAGGAGAGAGATCTCCTATTTATACAAAAAGATGAAAATTCATCTCATTAATGAGAGTCCATAAATCTCTTCCTATACCTCTAGAGTTCTAATCAAAATAGGAAATGATAAGACACATGTCTTCTTAGAGTTTCAATACAAATAGGAAATGTGACACATATCCTCATGATCCCATGATCCTCTCCACTCAAATTCGAATTTGGACTTAGGATGCCACATAAAGGTCTTCTAGAAGCTTCCTTTTGACCTACACATGTCAACAATCTCATCCCACTTGTTAGGTATAAGCATATGCACATTATTTTCTAATTTTTAACCACAAATTCACTTAAAAATGTTAAGAATTAATAAAGTTTGGAAAAACATAAATGTGACCCAATGATAATGAAAGTGAGATGAATGTAGTGACATGGTAGTGAAATGAAGGTGATATAATGGACATAATAGTGAAAGTGTAATGGAAATGAATGACAATTTCAAGACCCAACAGTAATCAAGAATCATCCTTGTGGAGGAATGATTGCTTACACAAGTGAATGGTAGGAAGAGGTTCCTGGCTATGAGGAATCAAGTGGGAAGAGTAACCTGACAAATATGTAATATCAGTATCATGTGGTTATGAATTGATATTATATACTTGTATTACACCTATGTTATGACAAGTAATGTGGAAGGATACATCAGTGAAATGAAAGTAGTGTGGTCTGTGACATGTTGGGAAAAGCATAGATAAGACACTGGGATCAAGGTTTCTTGGTAGAGACATTGTGCTTTTGGATGTGAAGTATAATTGTGTGCATATGTTGTATGTGTTGTACATGTTGAATCTATGATGTTGTGCACATGCGGTGTTGTGTATACATAACATGTGTACATGTTGTTTATGCAATGTTAGGTACAGGATGGTACATATAGTGTTGTGTGAATATTGCATATGCAGTGTTGGGTATAGATGGTGTTATGTACATGAGGGATAAGTGGTGTTGTGTGCATATGATGCTATGTACATGTTGAATATATAGTTTTGTGTACATATGATGCTATGTACATGTTGTATATGCAATGCTATGTACATATCATGTTCTATGAATGTTGTACATATAGTGCTATGTACATATGGTGTTGTGTGCATGATTGTACAAGTGGTGATGTGAGCATGTGGTGTTGTGTACATGTTGTACACGTGGTGTTCTCTACATGTCGTACATGTGATGTTGTATACATATGGTGTCGCATACATTCGTGTGTGTGGTACTATGTACATGTGGTATTATGTACACGTTGTAAGTGGTGCAGTGTACATGTAGCATTGTGTACACGTTGTGTAGGTGGTGTCGTGTACATGTTGTGTAGCTGGTTGCAGTATACATGTGGTACATATGGTACTGGTGTAGATGCATGTATTTCATGGTGTTGCATGATGTGTGTAGTTATGTGTGTGATACGCACTATGTGTATGTGCACATGGTTGAGGAGCAGACACTGGGTGTTTGTCTAGTGTGTCAACCGATCCGTAGTGCATACATAATAAAGACAAAGGTAGAAGATAAGGTTTGATTAAAGGATAAGTATAACTATTTTATTTTCAATTTTATTATGCATGTGATTTATGACTATGGTATATGATGATTACATGTGATCTATTATTCTGGTTTATGATGCTTACATGTGATTTATGATGTTGATCTATGATGGTTTTGTTTGAACTAACCTGATGTGATATGTTTATACATGATGATTTGGTCAAAGATTCTATTTTGACTTGTTGTGACAAGAAGTAAACAATATTGCAAGCGTACCTTATTAACGAACTACTAATGAGGTATGATTTGAGGTTATTTCAATTTATTCGAATTTAATGGAAAATTATGTGCTTGGAATAGGAATGCATAAACATGTCGGTTGGGTGCTTGAAATCAACTACAAGAATTGGCAGCAACAACAAAATAAATTGGAACATTCAACAGTATGTTGGTAGAGTAATTTTGGAGCAGAGCCATTGTGGGACACTGGTACCCAATAGTGTCCACTGATTTCCATGAGCATGTTATGACCAGTATGATGGTTTGAGGTGGGTATATGCCTTGGTTTTTGCATCTTCCAATGCAAGGAAGTCTTGCTAAGGGATGGATCGCTCGGGATAGGGGATTTTAGGGAAATTGGAAGGTGAGTGACTGCACGAAAGGGGGTGACCAGATTTCCTAATGGATTGTGTAGCAAAGAAGGGAAGGTCGAAGATATATTTGTTTTGGTCATGAGTATTGCCAGATGGAACCAGACACACATTGGGAGTGTGCTTGTTGTAGTGGCTACAAGCACCCTCCAAAATTTTGCCTTAGCTTCATTTTGGAGCCTCCCTTCCAACCTTCGTCGCAGCTTGCCTCACTTCGTCAAGTTCATAAGCTTCAGTGTTTTTCTTGCACAAAGGCAGCCTGTCGATCATAGCTTGATGCACTCCCCTCACAGGCTAATCACACGGACTTGGTCCAACTATAGGCTGAGTAGCTCCCCCAAGAAATTGCACAATTATGGAGGGAAACCAGCCTTCCCTCCAGAAATTTTGCAATCCTGACTGGTAGCCTACTGGGCTCCAAAATTGCGCAATTCTACCAGTCAACCCTCACAAAGAAAATTGCACAATTTTCCCCAACAGGGTTGCTCAGCCCAGAATTTGTGCAAATCTGGGTAGTAGTTAGTTTTTCTGCCTAGGAATTGCCAAATTTCCTGGGCAATCAACCCAGCTCCCAGCAAGAAATGTGCATTTCTTTCAAGCAGTCAAACAACCTCTTGCATGTGCAGCTGAGTTGACCGGTTCCCTCCGAGATTGAGAAAAACTAACTTTCATGCATGGGCTGCTTCTCCCAAGACAGCATGCAAAGAAATCCCTTGTTTCAGGGATCTATGTTTAGCAGTTGGAGGTTACATGCAAGGATCATTTCAGAAACTTTCCACCAAGTGTCGCTTTCCCTAGATTTGTGGCATGCACGTCACAACCTCGATGTTATCAAAACTCATCAACCGAATGTTGCAGAGCTCATTCCTCACATCAACGTACAGCTCTGACATCCCACATCACATCTAGGAGCAGTTGACACATTCAACTCGGTTGTTTTGGGGTAAGCCCACTTCCCATGCATTGTGTTGCATTTCTGTCGCTTTTTTTGTTTTCACTTGTGTGAGTACTGTTTGTTTGATTTCAATGAGCACTTGTTATCATTTACATGTATATTATTTTTTCCTAGAACTATTTCAGTTTCCGTTGTTATCTCACTATTGTCGCATGCATGAAACTATTTTTCATGAATAGTGGTCGATTCAGTGACTCGCCTCACCTGCATGCATGTTGTTCCATTTTCTGAAAAATTTCATTCACCATTTTCATGCATGATCATTCACTTATTCTTACACTTAGTATCAACATGCATTCTCACTCACAGTCACTTTTAGTTTCCTGTCGACGAGTCTGGCCAACCTCGGCCCGGACTCTGCATCACCAAGAGCCTCATCAAGACAACATTTTGTAATCCTGAGAGGTAAGGCTTTGCCTTCCTCTCCACAAATGCACATTTCTTCCCAGTGACTGTCCTCCAGGACTGTTTTGCACATTTTTGAGGGATAATGACTGTTGGCCCAGAAAATTGCGCAGTGCAGTCAATGAGCCTACAGCCATTGCCAGCTAAGATTGTGCATTGTGCAATTCCAATAGATAGCAGCCAGAATGGACTGTACATTGTGCAGTTCCAGTAGTCCGTTAGTCTCCCAGCATCCCAGAATGTGCCTTGTATAGTCTTAACAGTCAATCTCCCGACTGAAATTTCGCAACCTTCATGATCAGTCACACAGGTATGTTGCGAGTCAGTTATCAAGTCTATTTTGGTTTTTGATTGACAGATTGCTTGCCATGATTGTTTCCATGTATCTAGGTATTATAGGTGTTCATTTGCCTCTTAGCAGTGCAAGTACAATGGTTTCCCAGAGGGTAGAGTCGAAGACACCGTTCAGAGCACACCTGGAGATGTAGTTAATCAAATTTCTATGAGCTTGCATACTCACGAAGACATCAAGTTGTTCGTTGACAACAATATCAAGATATCATAGCGAGAAGCATCATGAACAACAGTTGAAGGTAGCATACCAAATGCAACGTATGCAGCGAATGCAACGAATGTAGTGAATGCAATGAATGCAAGAGGAAGGTTGTTGACAACACAAAGGCAGAACAAAGTTGCAAGATCAAGAATATCCACTGATAATAAAAGAAATTTTAAGGCTTGGGCTATAAGGTGATGGCGTGACATGAAGATCGCGCGAAGACAGAGAATGGAAAAAAGGAGGAGTTGCATGTGTTGAAGCAACAACTAGGGAAGAACATGAAGCTGCACAGGCAGACGAATGAGTAGCAGTAGGAACATGAATAGCAGTGGGCGCAACATGCACTCATGGATGAAACTATGCTCGTATAAGTTAAAGATCCATCCCAGTAGCTGACACAAAGCAGACATGGTGAGCAATGTTGTTGATCGCATGCAAGGGATTCAACAACATGCATTTCATTGTGCGCACACATGCAATCCAACCCATTCAACACACTCACCAAGGCGAAGACAAGAAGTAAGTTCAACTGGAGCTAAAAATGGACTTCGGAAAGTTGATGCGCATGACCACCAAAACACACTTGATGATTAGCACGGACACTATGCATTAGTATGTTGCCAGTTTAGTCGCACCCAAGAATACCATGCGCATGTTAACAGATGAGTTGGATGAAGGAGCCAAACTAATGTACCAGTTGCAACAGAGGCAAGAGTTCACTTCAGCAAGATGTCACCATGAGGTGCATGCACACCATCGCGGACTACCAAGCTTGGCATCAGCTCACCACCTTCACCATCACAAACATGTCAAAGAGTTGGTCTCATCACAGCAGATAGAGTGTTAGTGATGTCTTACATGGGTTAATCAAGCCATGTTGTCTCACATGCGTTCATGTGCATTGTAATGTTGAGTCATGTCAAGTGTAAGTCAAGTGTCAATAGTTGGATGTAATAGTCATAGAGTAGGTGAAGAGTCATGAGGGTAGTTGAACTATCACAAAGGGGAATGTTAAGGATCACCCCATGCTTTGCTATAAATAGTCCCTCATAAGTCATTGTATAGGTTTTTGGTCAGCCAAGATTATGTTAAGACTATCTTGAAGAAATCTTGGACAATATTGTAATGCACCTTGGCTTCTTCACTACACGGAGCTAGTACATCTCTTTGGAGGAGCAGGCGGATGTGGCTCTAACATTTCACTATTAGGGCTAGAAGGTTTACATGGATGTATTGTATGATTGGAACTTACACTTATTTATATAATAAGAGCCAGCACATTTTCATGCATATGTTGTTATTGTAGTTGGACTGTTTGTGTATGAATTGATTCATATGAAATTATATGAATCTTGTTGCAAATGTGTTGTTGGTTTAACCATCACTTTGGATTGTCGACTGCTCTGCTTTCCATCTTGTGATGCATCTTCACTCGTGTGTTCCCTTCCCAACCGAGTACTGATACAGGTTGTCAAGTGGTGCACTCATCCCAACCCACTTGTGTTAGAACCTTTCATTCACCTTCCTTGACTCACTACAGTAGCCACACCTTTGCTACTGACAGAGTTATCTTACTTGCCTCTATATGACATCGCGGTCAAGGCATTACCTTACGACCCATTGCAGAGACTCCTACACCAAACGGTCTGAGGTCTAATTGGGACTTCTTAACGGGGAGATCCCATTGACATGTTGGCGGGTCTAGCACCGTCAAGAGCACCCTAGAACACTGAGCCAGTAACTATTCACTGAGAGGACATGTAGCACAAGATTGTAGCATTGGACATTGGATGCATCTTTGACTGTGACAGTAGATTCTGGACTTCCTGGGAAGGAGGTGAATCATGGTATTACTTGTAGGGTGGAAGTGTGAGCCTCTAGACTCCCTTGTTGATTGATATGGGCATTGTATCCTTTTATTTGTTGGTTTAACAAATGTGCATATGTGTATATGTGGTTATTACAAATATCGTAATGGTTGTGTTATAAATCTCTAGTATGCAGTATGGTTGTTATCTAGTCATGTTGTCATGATGTTTTGCTTTTGATCAGGTCATTCATTGTAAATACTGCAACGATCTAAGTTATAATGCTCCATGGGTAGTATGTTTTCTTTTAAGCGGTCTTGTTGAGGTCGTGGTGCGGTTTAACACCGAGGATGGTGTTCCCCAAGGGGGAGGGTTCTGTAACAGCCCTGGTAAAAATTTCGTGTAATAAAAGTTAATAAAGACAAAATAATACCACGGGTAAGGGACACTTATTACAAGATGAATGTTGGGAAAATATATCTTAGTGACATCACTGGATGTGTGTTTTGGTTGAGGAAATTTACAAAGGCTAAGGCAAAGGCATTAAAAGGCAAAAAGGAAATTTTGACACATTTATTTATGGAAATAAAGGAAATTAGAAGAAAAGGAAGGTAAAAGGTCATAGGTTGAATTTGAGGAGGAAGATGAAGGAAAATAATGGAAAATGAAGAAATTAGAGGCCTTGTTAATAAAAAGGCTTCTGAGGATCAGTTGGCAAGCTCTTGGTTAGGGAAAGTTTGGATCTTTCTCATTATTCTCTCTCTCCCACTCTTGATCACTTATAGTTTTCTTGGAGAACTCTATCTTTGGATCAAGGAAGGAAAAGCAAGGAAAGGAAAGGAAAGGAAAGAAAGGGTCAAAGAAGAAGAGAAGTATCAAGCAGCTTCAGCAGGAATAATTGCAGGTAACATATTGCATGTATGATTTCCTAGCTAGTTTGGACATGCATGGATTTTCATGTTGGTGTATGGTTCTCTTGCTATCAACAGCATGGTTTTTCTGGGTTATGACAGTGGTTTTCAGCCTAGCCTTGCCTTTTTCTAGATGCCATGGTGTTGGGATGTTTATTTTGGTTTTTGAGATTTGGTTTGACGGATGGATTTTAGAATACGAGGAGGAGGTGGTCTCAAGGTTCATTCCCAAAGGCGTAGGAATCCCTTAACTGTTTTTGGAGGGATACACAATAAATCCTGAGGGAGAAGTCTCGGTTTAGAGCCTAGTGATCTAGGTTTGGATTACGGTAAAGCTTGAGAGGCTAGTCTCAATTTAGGGTGTAGTGATCCGAGATTGGATTGCAGTAAATCTTGAGAGACAAGGAGAGGGAAAATTCCTCAAGGATAGCAATGGATTTTGTATGGCATTCCAAGTTCAGTAAAGTTGTGATCGGAGCACCAATTTTGGTGTGATAATGATTTGATGAGGGTGGAGGTGGTTTAACCTTTGGATTCCCTTGGTTGCTCTATGAGATCCCACATTCATGCTTGGAATATGGCACGGGGTGACTGGCTAAAAGAAAGATTTGGTTCAGCCATGTCTATGGTCGGGTGGTATGTGGAAGTCCCAAACTTGGTCGGATTTTCAAATGAGTAATAAAAGCTAAGTTCTCTTACATTTTCACTGATTTATATGTGGATTCAATGGTTGTTTTATCTCTGATATTTACATGATTTTATGTTGGTTATAAGCATGGTTGAATGGCTGGTGTATGTCATGGTTATTTCATGTATTTAATTGTAATTGTTAAATAGATGGATGGAATACCTAATTGATGATGTTGTAGATAAATGGAGAAGGAAGTTATCCTTCTGGTTATGTTTCATAAGTGGTTTCAGTCATTTATGCTCTATCTTGTATCCTATACATGTCGGTTGCATATTTACTAAGTGATTAACAAAATGTCTTTCATGGTTAGGCTTGGTTAGGTTAAGACCTTGATCAAGTTTTGCATTAGAGGCTTTTCCTTACTGTCATTTAATGTCTTGGAGAGTCTCCTCAAGTTCTAGGCATTGGTTTAGAGGATAGCCCTGAAAAGGTGGCTTAAATCTCGCAGTCTCTAGCACATAACTAGCTCAGAGAGTGTGTGGTCTCTCCCTTGTAGGCACTATGGGAGTTACTATAGGTTTACAGTCGCATGCATGCCTTCTCATGGGAGCGAATATGGGTCTAATTCATTGAAACTCTAGGTTGACTCAGGAGTTGGGCACCTTGAGTGGTGGATTAGCTCATGGGGGTCCTAAGCACTTGAGGGAGGTTTGTAAGGCATTGTTTATTCAATTCCACTTCCTTAAGGTCGCATAGGAGGTCGAATCTGATCATAGTAGCATCTCTCCTCATGTTTACCCCGGTTGGAATGGTTACTTCAAGTAGACCTGGGAAGGGGTGTTACATGCCACCTACCGGGTAGACCTTGGAGGGGGTGTTACATGCCAACTGCTCAGTTAGTTGTCATTTTTCCTTCAAGGTATCAACAATAGAGCTTCTCCAAAACTCTGCCTCTTCTGGAAGTCCAAATTTCCTTATTTGTATTGAACTTAATGCCTCCTTGGGCACCTACTTGCTTCCCTCAAACAACATTAATATACCCAACAATAATCTATCCTATAATAGGATTGTCCACTTAGCAACCATTCAACCTTAAACACATCATCATACCTTTTGATCTGGTGTACTTCTTTTGTAGGGTTTGTGGCCTAGTTAGGGCTAATATCAGTTTACATCAGTCCTATTTTCTCCTCCCAACACCCTCTCGTTAGTTGGACCTTCCTCGCTTAGAAATATGCTCCCTTTCATTTCCTTCAAGAACATATCTACTCCTAGTTTTAGGGCTTTTATCCCCTGCAAATAGCCACTACAAGATTCGACCCCTTTTGCAATTTTCACAGGGATCTATGGCCTACATAAAAATATAAATTCACCTCATAAATTTGCACAAACAACCCATATCTATCCTCCAAACACTCAGCCTTATGTATCCTCCTTGAATCTACCCAATGGTCATGAGAATTAGCCCTAGCCGTCTCCTTCTATTCTTCATTGAAGCTCCTAGGTTTTTTGCCTATTTCAAAAGTGTGCTTCTTATGAATGTGTTATCACAACTTACTTTTAGGGTGATGACTAAGAGAAGTTGTTTGAATTTTTTCACAAAAACTTTAGGAGCGTTGACAAATATTTTGTCAGCAATGGTTCAAATATTAAAAAGGAAAGGCACTAACAAATTAAATTTGAGTGAATGGTATAATTTCTAAATAAGCGAGCACTGCCAAATTAAAAGTCAGCGAATTGTGCCTCCGATTAAAATGGTGGCGCTCCCAAATCAAATTGCAACAGGTAATGGTTATGCCAGGTGTCATTCTCGCAAAATATGAAGGAAAATTAACAGTGATCAGGCAATCACATGATGAAGACCCATCAAGTTTTTCTAGGAAAATTATAAATTGTTCACTTGTCCATGTGTTAGTACTCAAATTTTGTAGCACCAATGGTTTCAACCAGTTTTGTAGCACTTGCGGTTTCATAAGTTTTGGTAGTGCCATGTGCTTCAAAGGTTTTAATGATCCTTCCATTTCTAAATCTACAATAGATGAAGTTCTTCCTATGTATGATCATGTGATCTTTTTCCACTCATAAGCCTAATTACCCTCACCATTCTATATATTATTACTTTTATAAAGAAATAAATTTTATATTTATAATAGAGATAAAATATATTTATTCACCCTTCCTAGTCAGTCTCATACTTATCTTTTCTCTCCACTAACATTTATGTTTCCATCTTACACTTCCACTCCATGTGGAATTCCATACTTATACTCCCACTCACCCACTTCACCTACCATTTCGTTCACATCTCATTTACCTCCCATTTATTCCATGTTGAATTCTATTCGCCACATTCATCTCCACTAATACTCGCATTCTCTCATCTCATCTACCATTTCACTTAAATTCCATTTAGCTAATACCATTATGTTTATAATACTTCGTTTATGAAACATATCAAAACTTATTTAAACATCATTGCTAACAATGTGTAGAGAATATTTGTATTGACACCACATAAATCACAAAAAAGAAACAGAATGGAATCAATGTATATCAGGAATGATGCGATTGTATAAATCTTAGTGCTAGTTTCTATTTTATTTTGGGCAAGCATTGACAAATTATTTGGCAGCATTCTGTTTTACATTGTTTTTTCTTGTAAAAGACCGTAACTTCTGGAACGATTTCCGAACAGATGGAAATGGGTTTTTGAAAACCAAAAGAAGTTTTTCTGGGAATGGTCTCATTTACAAAACCTCTTTCAGTTTTTACACAACTATCACAGTTTTTGATATTCTAATGCCTCTTTGAAGCCTACTTTTTAGGAATTCTCTAGAAAAGACTCATGGACAGTTGTTGATGAGCCACCTCATCAATTCGACTTGGGCATTCAAATCATAGTTGAACATTTGCAGGAAAAAAATCAGTATTCAAAGGCATACAGAAGAGATAAGTGGAAACTCAACTCCACGTTTTAGGGATCAAGATCAGTATTTTAGATATTTTGGACAGTTGTTGATGAGCCACCTCATCAATTCGACTTGGGCATTCAAATCATAGTTGAACATTTGCAGGAAAAAAATCAGTATTCAAAGGCATACAGAAGAGATAAGTGGAAACTCAACTCCACGTTTTAGGGATCAAGATCAGTATTTTAGATATTTGGCAACAATCAGAGCACATAATTATCAAGTCAAAGCCAGATTGATAGGTAGAGAAACAATTGCCTAATAATCATTTCCAGATAAAGTATTTAAATCCATTATTTCTGTATTCGAAGGGATTAGCAAGATATGACATTCAATTTTCAAGCAGCAGGAATAGGACACCTGGGAGCAATGATCTTCCAACCAACAAATCCACCAACATCTTCAACTATTTGAGACCTTTTTTGTAACTATTTCCAGCTTTAATTGTATTTTATTCATTATTCAATTTTGTTATCAGGTGGAATATTTATTTTTTATTTTTTTCAAAAGGAATTTTATTCTAAATAGGCATTCTAATTTGCCTATTTAATCAGCAGTTTGTAATAATTTAGGGGCTGGGAATTTTTTGAAAAAGACAGAGCTTGTGTATATTTTTTTAAATTAATATATTTTGCTATAAGTAGTGTTATATGTGCAATTTCCAAAGATTCATGTGTGAAAGGTTTTTTTTTCATTTCTCTATTTTGCTTATTTTCTCCTTAGTCAAGACTTTGATCATTAAATCTTTAGTATTTGAATAAAGCTTTATGAATTGGAATTCACATTGAACGCTCAAGTTCATGTTATTCAAAATACTTATGTGTTTTTCAGCTTAGATATCAATTTGCAGAAATCATATTGATTCGTTTTTTATGTTTATTTTCTACAATCATGTATCGTACCTTGATGATGATTTGTCTAAGAAACCATAATCTATCTTTCCTTTGTTAGATTTGTTCATACAACATGTGACTAGCAGATACCATTTTGTGTCAAAGACTCCATGCCCAATTGTCCCTTTTCTTTCCTTTCCAAACCAAATTCATTTATTACAAGTAAAATCTGGCCAATGAGCGTATTAAAACTTGCTACTATAGTGACCTTGAATAGTAGAGTTAAGGAGAAATCCCTCTCTAGATTGAAGGGATAGGTTTCAATCCCAAAGGAGTTTGAAGTTTTCTTTAGTGAGTTTCCTTCCACATCCGAGAAAAACTTCTGAGTGATAACATATTGATGTCATTTCCAGTGAGCAAAGGTAAAATCATCCCTGAGGAGACGATAGAAAACTAGTTTTTATCATTGATGGTGAACAAGGATCAAACACAATAGTTTGTGAATAATTCACTTAGAAACCCCATTGTCAAACAGTCTAGATTTCAAAAGCACAAAAGGCGACTCCACTGTATGAGGAATTTAAATCTTGAAGAATGCATTGGTGACTCCACTCAATGAAGAACTCAGATGTTACTACTATTGTTTCAAGGTATGCATGTTTGGACTTTACAAACCTTCCTGGTTTTCCAAATGATCTTCGTACAAATGAATATTTTTTAGGAATGGTCCTAAATTTAATGGAGAAAATTTGAGCTTGGCCTTGAAACATATTTTAAAATTTTGTGACTTTACTGATCTCCTTAAATCAAGAATGAAGATATATTTCTTATATTTTTTATGATTCATTCCAAGGAAAGTTTACCTGTTATATCCGTAAGGTCTACAACACACTTTTGGGTTATCTTTTTGGAAACATGGATGGAGAAGGTAGAGTTTGTGGCAGACCATATTTCCATCCATGGTTTTAGAGAATGGAATGATATATCTATGAAATATAAATTGGATAACATTTTTTCTTCATTTTTCTCTTTTTATTTAAAGTCATGCAAATGTAGCTCAAAAGCTAAGATTCATTTTTTGGATGAATTTTCCACAAACATTGAGAAAGAGCTTGAGACTTTTAAAGATCAGGAAATACCCCAAACTTTTCCATTTCAGAGTCCTTTTGAAGTTTCATTTCAGTAGAACCAAAAAGAAATTTTGTTTCCTTTTAATATTGAGAATGGGTATGATTTTGACAACTCATAGTTGAAGCAATGGTTTGACATAGAGAGAAAATGTGAACTATCCAACCATAATAGTCATATTGTAGAGTGCCTTAAATATCAGTAAACAAACTATGGCATTCATGTCTTTTATTATCTTGTAGCTACTTACATGGGGTTTTTTTTAGCTTGTGTGTCTAGCCATGTTTCCACTGTGAGAAGGAGATCCATAACAAGTTGTATTTGCCATTATATTTACCATTTTTTACTACGTTAAAGCACAATCAAGAAGACATACTATCTGAGTAGCTACTTGAATGGTTTCTTTGGATTTTAGTGTCATTTGATTCATAAATTTTCCAGCACCTTAGGGTAGGTTGGTGTGCTAATAAGATTAGCACTTTGGGCATGTTTTACTGCATTTTCTAGTTGTCAATTTACAATGTAGTGTACAATTTCAGCTTGGGTTGCAGTTTTGTTTTAGTTGGAGAAGGTCACACGTTTCAAATTTGGAAAATGAATCGGATTTCAAGTTGGAGTAGTTAAATGGACTAGGCACCTGGTCTACGGGGTTCTTGTTGTCTCTCAAGGTGACAACATGACAACATCCCTGTTGGAGCCAGTTGTTATCACAGTTTACTTTCAGGGGTAATGAATGAGAGCAGTTGTTTGAAGTTTTTCACAAAAAATTCAGAAGTGTTGATAGATATTTTGTCGATGCTAGTTAAAATATTAGAAAGGAAAATCTCAGACAAATTATATTTGAGCTAATGATTTAATTTTTGAACAAGCCGGTGTTGTCAAAATTAAAACCCAGTGAATTGTGCCTTCGACTAAATTGTGGCGCTCCCAAATAAAATTGCAACAAGTAATGGTCATGCTAGGTGTCATTTGCCTAAAGTATGAAGGTAAATTAATGGTGATCAGTAAATTACATGATGAAGACCCATCAAGTTTTTCTGGGAAAATTGTAAATTGTTCACTTGTTCATGGTGTTAGTACTCTGATTTTGCAACGCTGATAGTTTCAATTGGTTTCATAGCGCTTGCAGTTTCATAAGTTTTTGTAGTGCCATGTGATTCAAAAGTTTTACTGATCCTTCCATTGCTCAATATACAATAGATGAACTTCTTCTCATATATTCTTATGTGATATTTTTCCACTCATAAACCTAATTCCCCTCACTATTCTATATACAATTGATTTTATAAATAAATAAATTGTATATTTTAATAATAAATAAAATATATTTATTCACCCTCCCTATTGATTCTCATACTTATCTTTTCTTTCCACTCGCATTTATTTTTCTATCTTACACTTCCACTCCACGTAGATTTCCATACTTATATTCCTACTCACCCACTTCACTTACCATTTCGTTCACATCTCATTTAGCTTCCATTTATTCCACATTGAATTCTATTCACCACATACATCTCCACTAATACTCTTTTTCACTCATCTCACCTGCCATTTCACTGAAATTCCATTTAGCCAATACCATTATGTTTATAATACTCTGTTTATGATACACATCAAAACTTATTTAAACATCACAGTTAACAATGCATGAGGAAGGTTTGTATTAATGCTCACATAAATAACATACCAGCAATGGAATGGAATTAATGTGTATCAATAAAGATGATATCTTCTAAATGTCAGCGCTAATTTCTATTTTATTTTGGACAAGTGATGACAGATTATTTGGTAGCACTCTATTTTAAACTATTTTTTCCTATAAAAGACAATAACTTCAGGCATGGTTTACAAATAGATGGAAATGAGTTTTTGAAAACCAAAGAATTTTTTGTCGGGAACAAACCTATTAACAAAAACCTCTTTCAGTTTTTACATAACTGTTAATTTTTTTTTGGAGATTCTAATGGCTCTTTGAAACCTATTTTTCAGGAATTTGTTAGAAAAATTTCATGGACATTTTTTAATGAGCCACCTCATCAATTTGACTTGGGAATTCAAATCACAGTTGAACATTGCAGGAGAAAAATCAGTATTTAAAGGCATCTAGAAGATATAAGTGGCAACTCAACTCCAGCTTTTAAGGATTGAGAGAAGCATTTTAGATAATTTTTTGGCAACTGGTAGCAAAGAACATAATTATCAAGTCAAATATCAACCCCAGATTGCTAGACAGAGAAACAATTGTCTAATAATCATTTCTAGATAAAGTATTTAAATCCATTAGTTCTAGATTCGATGGGATTAGCAAAAGATGACATTCAATTTTCAAGCAGCAGGATTACGACACCTAGCAGCAAAGATCTTCCAACCAACCAATCCACCAACAACGTTAACTATTCAAGACCTTTTTTGCAACTATTTCCATCTTTAATTTTATTTTATTCATTATTCAATTTTGTTATCAGGTGGAATATTTATTTTTTATTTTTTGCAAAAGACATTTTCTTCCAAATAGGCCTTGTAATTTTCCTATTTAAAGAGAAGTTTGTAATAATTCAGGGGTTGGGAATTTTTTGAAAATACAAAGCTTGGGTATACTTTTTGATATTAATATATTTTGCATTAAGTTGTGTTACATGTGCAATTTTCAGAGATTCATGTGTGAATGGTTTCCTATCCATTTCTCTATTGTGCTTATTTTCTCTTTAGTCAAGACTTTGATGGTTAAATCTTTAGTGTTTGAATAAATCTTTATGAATTGGGATTCACATTGAATGCTTAAGTTCATGTTATTCGAAATAATTGTGTGTTTTTCAACTTAGATATCATTTGCATAAATCATACTGCTTTATTTTTTATGTTTATTTTCTACAGCCTTCTACCATACCTAGATAATGATTTGTCTAAGAAACCATAATCTATTGTGTCTTTGTTAGAGTTGTTCATATAACTTGTGACGAACAAATATTTTGTTTGTCAAAGACTTCATGCCCAATGGTCCATTTTATTTCCTTTCCAAACTAGATTCATTTATTACAAGTAAAACATGGACAATGAACATATTAGTAACATGCTACTATAGTGACCTTGAGTAGTAAAGTTAAGGAAAAGTCCTCCAGATTGAAGGGTCAACCTTCAATCCCAAAACAGTTTGAAAGTTTCCTCAGTGAGTTTCTTTCCACATCCAAGGAGAACTTTTGAGTGATAATTGTAGAAATTTCTTGTAGATTCAAACTGATAATTGTAATTTACTAAAACAAAATACTTGAATCTACTCTACTCATCAGCAAAAACAATTAAACGACCGTGAAATCATGAAGCATACAAGAAAACGAATTCAATCAACACATTACACAATAATTTCTTGGGGAAATTTGCAGCTAAAAACCCCTTCTATCTATATATTGCATTAGTCAGAAAATATGAGAAGATTACAGTGCTTTGCTCAAGCCCGAGCAACTTTGGCACTATCTTTATATGTCTCATAGCTTCCTAGACAAGGCCAAGCCAATAGTTAACCAAATTTCGGCTTTCCCAAGTCCTTATTTCCTTGTGCTTTTTCCTTGGGAATTATCCCCTTATTAATTAGGGAAATTCCTCAAAAGAATTGTGCGATCTTCATAGGCCTTCCTCTAACTGTATGCACCACCTGTACAATTCAAATGATTATACAACGGATAGTACATTGTCCCTAAACTCCAATATCAACTACGTAACTCTTAGATTTGGCATGCATGAGTTACTTCTGAGTGAATCATCAGTTAACTGGTTGATCATTGCAAGCAACGCCACACTACTAGACCTCCCACTAGTTCCTCCAACTTTTGGAACTAGTTTAACTAAATTTAACTCAGTTAAACTGAATTAATTAATTATAACTCAAAATAAACTCAAACAGTTCTGCTATAATGTAGGAGACACTCTACATGACTCTAGTTAGACCCTCAACTTGAATTAACTGAGACAACTAAATACAAGTTGTCATGAGATGTGGAATTACAATTTTATTCCTAATTTAATTCAAGGACGAAATTAAATTAGGATTTTCTTGTTGCATTTTCAACAATAACAAAATGGATGCACTTGGATGATGCAAATGAGATTTCCACTCTCCTTTATTTATATGCCTCCTAGGGTTAATGACCAACCCATGCATGGTGTCTCCTCAAGTTAAGGCTAACTTTATTTCTTAGCCAATTAGTCCACATCAAACAAACATAAATTAATATCTCACATTGTATACCTCATCTCTTGGTGCTTGAGGTTGCCTCTTGCTCATTTAAGGGTGTTCCCTCATCTCCAAGGGTCGAATCAACAAAATTCATCTTGGTTTTGTCCCAACTCCTTTGGGTGTGAAACCTCCAACCTTGGATTCTTAGCTCACAAGAGACTTTGTGGTGGCAATTCATTCAGAGGGCTTGATCCCTAGGGTTTGGAGTACCTCCCAAAATACAAATCTCAACAAGAAGAACCAGATCCCCCAAGGGATTAGGAAGTTGAGCAGGGGATGCTAGAATTTGAAAAATAAAATAGTATTAAAAGAGTCATGGGAATGATCGATTGGGATCAGAGGTTACATAGGGTGTGTCTCGAGCAGCAATGAGTTGATATTGTTCGGTGAAGAAGAATTGAATGCTTTGGAAAAAAATGATATACATTGAAAGCAGATAACACTCTGGAAGTCAAATCATGAACATTGGACGAGGTGAAGTAAAAGAATTGTGACTTGGAAATATCAATTTGTGTATATGATTGATTTAATGGCATGTCATACCCATTGTGTTTTTGCGTAAGCCACTGAGAATGTGAAAGTATTTGTAAATAAGTTGTATTTATGAAGCTCACTGTTAAAATTGTGTTCAGGAACATAACACCTAGGACGGTGTTCCTTCAAGGGGGATGGGGTTTTTGATAGCCCTTTTTGGCTAATCCCCTCTTATAAATATTTATAAATATTGTTGTAATTATTTTTTTGGAAATGTAAACACAAGTTGATTGGCTCAAAAAAGGAACACGGGCTCAGAGATTTGGGGAGGAGATAGCTTGGGAAAATTGGAGAAAGTTGGTTATTTAATGTCATCCATGGGTTAACTAGTGTGCTTTAAATGGAGTTGACTGCATATTTATGAAAGAAGAGGAAGTGTGTCAGCTTCCCCAAAAAGAGGGGGTGATCCCATACTCCTCTTGGGACAAGTCCAAAAGCAAAAAGGACCAATCATTAAAAGAGGAAACAACATTGGCAAAGAGAGTTTTCTTGAGCTAGCAAAAATAACAACACAAGAGAAGAAGACAAAAAATATTAGAGGGAAGGGCAGGAAGGGGGAAGATTCGAGAGGGAAGATCACAAGGAACCATAGAGAACAACATGAGAGAAGAAAAGTTTTGCTAGCAGGTTGTTAGGCGCAACATGTTTTTTTTTTGTGCGAGCATTGAAAGAATAGAGTGGACTTCTCTAAGGTAAAATAGTAGAGGCTCTTTGGACTCTCGTTTTGGGTGGATACCCTATTCCCTTGGACTTATGGTTATAGAGTGTCCTTGGTGATTTATTTTCTTGGTTGTAGGCATAACAATTATCCTAGTGAGATCTAGATTTCCAGTCTAGGGTGGAGTCATCGAAGGAATTGTTGCTTGGATAAATGGGTGTAGATGGTGATATCTTTGGATTCCTTGTGTTAGTAATCTCACTGTTTTATTTCCTTGGATAAATCTTTCTTAAGCTCTAAAACTGATTCAGGGGTGATTAACTACAAGAAAGATTGTAGTGCAATCAATCTAAGGTTGGATGGAGAGTTGAAGTTTCAATCTCATTTTTTGAATATTTCTTCACATGATAAGTGTCTACTTATGTTCATGTGTAAATGGACGTAGTGTGAACGCTTAATATTGTTGTTGTAATTTATATGCCAATGATGATGAATGTCTATTTTCCTATGTAATTCATGGGAACGTATTCTCTTGTGTCTAATGATGGGTGTGTTACTGGTTTAATTTCTAGGACACAAGAGATGTGTGAGATCTTTGTTTAATTGGCTAATAATTCTTGCATGGAACTAATTGTCTTAGAAAATACCTGGGTTGTTAAATCATTTAAAGGGATCGTGCTTTTATGAGTGATTGTAATAACAGGGATACTTAATTTCCATTCAAGCACAGGAGGGACAATTTAAGTGTGGGTGTGTAGTGTTTAGTTAAGCTCGGGGGGGTGGGGGGACATGTGTGTGTGTGTGTGTGTGTTGATGAGGGAGTCGCAAAGGCTAAGTATCGACTCCATTCCCTACTGATAAATGTAGAAATAACTCAAAATTTGCAGTTGCTAATGAATTCATATTGAAAGCAATAGACACAAATTTTGTCTACTCAATCTGCAAAAGGGAAAACATATAATAGAAACACATGCAATCATTCAATCACAAGGAACACAGTAAATTTTACTGGGGAACCCAACTGGGAAAAACCCCTCCTTTGTTTGTATTATATTAGATGAGAATATAGATCTATTACAATGACAACTTCAATGCTTGAAGCTCAATCTGCACTACAATATCGATCTCCTCCTCCTGAGTCTTCTCTGGAAAATACTTAGCCAAAATAAGCCTCCTACTTCCTCTTATTTCCCTGCACAATTGCTACTCTTAAAGAATAGGAAGAGCTCCTATTTTCTTGTGAAATCCCAAGAAAATTCCTCACCTGCTACATGCAAACTTTGTACACTCAACAATATACAATAATGATTGCATTGATGCCTTTTTCCTCCACTCAACTAGGCAATTCGAATTGCATGCATGAATAGGGCTATTTTTAGTAAATTGACTAGTTAACTGAGAGATCTGTGAGTTAACAACAGTTACAACTACTCAACTGATCTCCTATTGACTTTATTCATGACTAGAGCTCAGTTAACTGAGTTTCACTAACTATAACTCCACTAGATTGTTAGATCTTAGCAATCAACTCATCCACAACTCTACTTCTTGCCAAAAAACTTGAATTGATTGACTTAACTAAGTGATTTGGCCATGTCACTCCTACTAACTGCAACTCAAGTGATCCTGTTGATGTGGAAATTTGAATTTCTCCATTTGACTAAGGCACAAGTCAAATGAAGTCTTTTCTTGATACAA